>JAJIBD010030339.1:0-17596 GCA_021461705.1 Cryptotis parvus
ATATAGACATATATGGGGATATACAGGCATTTAATATATACATATATTAAATCCCCTCTCTTCCATTTCCCCTTACCTCAAAACCCAAGTATTTCCATGCTGAGTTTCAGTCTTGTTGATCTATCCGGAGGTTACAGGTAGTGTTGGAAGTCTCCAACTATTATTAGATTCTAACAATATCTTTCTTCAAGTCTAATGAGAATTCTTTGTAAGTGTTTTTTGGTTGCCTCATTAAATGCATGCATATTTAGGAGTGAGAGTTTTTCTGATATACAGATCCCTTTATCATTAAGAAATAACCTTCAGTGTCCTTTCTTAACCTTTTTTCAGCCTGAGAATCTATGTTGTCAGATACTAGTACCGCCACCCCAGCCACTTTGAAGAGTTATTTGTGAAGAATTGCTTTCTGGCCTTGACTTTAAGAAAAGCCTTAAAAGTCTTTCTCTGACTGGTCAAATGTGTTTCTTGTATGCAGAAGATTGTTAGATTCAGTTTTTTAAACCCCGCTTCCACTTTTGTTTCTTAATTGGTGTGTTTAGACATTGAGATATTATTGTGCCAGTCTTTCTGTATAGTTTGTTGTGATTTTTGGTTTGTCTTGTCTTATAAGACAAGACAACTTCTTCAAAGTCAGTTTTAGTCTGTAGTTACTGAGCTATTTGTCTATCCATGAAGTTGTGTTTCGCTTCACCAGATCTGAATGGAAGTCTAGCCCTGGGTAAAGAATAATCTTGGTGAGGCTCTCACTTTCATTGAGTTCACCTCACTCTATTCCACCCACTGTCTCTCGGGCTCAGAGGGTTCCATCTGATAAATATGCTTAATTCTAAGGGATGCTCCTTTGTATGAAATTTCCTTCTTTGATGTTGATGCTTGCAGTATTATGTGTCTGGGCGCATTCATTGTTCTGATTAGGAATATGTTTTGAAGGTTTTTTATTATGGTCTCTCTTTCAGCTGGAAAACCTTCTTGGGTCAGGATGTCTACATCCCTCAGCTTCTGGGAACTTTGCAGCAATGACGTGTTCATTGGTGCTTGCCTCCCCTATCCTTTTGAGGCTCTGATGATTCTTATGTTGTTCCTCTTGAATTCATCCAAGTGTTTTGTTAAAGGCTTTTGAGGTATTTTGAGGTCCTTTTTCCATATTCTGTTGTTGCCTGAGTGCTTTTTGCAGCCCATTCTTCAAGCTCACTGATTTTGTCTTTGTCTGTTGTGGTTCTAGTTGTGGACACCCACTTATGGAGCCTTAGGCTTCTGCTACATTTAGCTTATGCTAAGTGCTGATCCCTGCCTAGGAATCTTTGGAGAAGACACAATGGGAGCTTGGGCAGGGTGGATTGATTTCTTAATTTTAGATGGCATAAATATTATTATGAATATACGAATCTTGTTTGTTCCAGTCCAGTACCTCCCACGGGCTAAGAGGGACATACATTGCATGTAGATATTCCAAGAGTAGTTGGCTTCATTGGATCAACCATAATGTAATTAGTTCTAGTTCAGAGATATGCCAGTGCACCTCCGGGCAAAACAGACTTGTTTCTGATTCTAAAGGTAATGTAAAAAGTGAATTATTCTGATGGATTTTGTACATAAGTGGGATCTAGAGTCTGTATCAGCTGACTATATATTCATGGTAAGAAGTACAAGTCTTTACCAAGTCTTACCATTCATGCCATTCTCTACAAGTTACTTTCTAATTTAGTCTATTTTAGGATTGCAGCCCTCCACCACTCTGTAAGGGAGATCTTATTTCAGGGGAGTCGGCTCTGGCATTGTAAATCTTGAGCCAAAGGGCCCACCTGAATTTCAATAGAAGGGGTCTACCTGGTTGCATCTCTCAATAGCCCAGCCACAATGGGCTGGGCTGGAAGTTTTTGGTGGGCTTCTATCTATGAAATAAGCTAGGAGAAAGAAGAAAGGGCTTTTTTGGCCATTTTGCTCTCTCTTTGCTCTCTGCTCTCCTCTCCTTCTCTCTGCTGTCTTCCTTGTTGGGCCTTAGCATGACAGAAGCCATCTTGGCCTAGAATTCTAAACCTACATGTGGCTGGGGCCCAGCTAGAACCTAACCGTCTGGGGTCTTCCTGTTACTGGATTGTATACCAGAACCTGTGAGCGTAAAGCCTTTTAATACTTCACTGGACTCCTGAGTTTTCATCCATTCCCTGACAATTCAAGAGGTAGAAGGGGAACTCATTCCTGATGTTGTTGGGACCCCCAGTGGCTCCCCTAACAGCCATTGAGTGTTTTATTTTATCGCCAGCTTTTTAATTAATGACACTTTTTGTTTGTAGTTGTTTCCATTTCTGCCTCTCATTTCCCTCCTGTATTTTATTGGCTGTCTATTCCATTGTCTTTTATATCCTCTTGTATTTTTATTGGGATACCTTTTCTATTGTCACTTTGAGCGCATTGAACATCCTCACTGTTTCATCTGATATATTTTGTATGTGAGTATTTATTAGTATCAGAGAAGTTTTTTTTTTTATCAGAGTGAGGTATGTATAAGAAAGAGTTCTCATGAGTGTACGGGGATGGCGTGGGGTCCCTGACAGTTTCAGGACAGAAGATCTTCTACCTCCGAGGACACCTAGGAAACGGATGAAAACTCACGGAGTCCTGCACAGTTCCAAAAAGGCTTTTAATAGTACAAGAGCTCTTCCACAGCAATCCAATATAATGAAAGAACTCTAGCTCTGGTCCGAACTTAGATCATTCTGAAAGAGCCTAAGTTTCCCACCAAAGAGAGAGGATCTCACCCAGAGGAGTCCTACCAAAGAAGGAGCAAACGGCCAAGGGGCTCTCAAGTCCGTCCCTTATACACCAAAAGAACCAGGGAGGGTCATGTCAGCAAAGAACCTTAAAAGAGTGTAGAAGGGCAGTGCCACACCCTATTACAGGTATAAACAAAGGTTGCCAAGGACTAATCCCTTCTACTGAGATTATCTCTTGCGCAAAAACACTGGAGAGAGAGAGAAGCTGGTATAAAGCAATACATCTTAATTTCATGAGCTTCATGTAATCTAGATGGTACCTGTTGCAGGTGGACCCCACGGGTGACTTATGTGAGCCTGGAAGGGGAGAGAGATGGTCGCTTTCTCCCCAGCCGCCTCTGCCACCCGGGACCAGCTGGGCAGGCTTAGGGACTGATAAAGTCTATGAGCCCCTACACGGCGTGGGCCTGAGCCCTACCAGCCCCATGAGGTGGCCGTCAAGCCACACCTGATGCCCGCTTGATCTCTAGGCACGGAGTTGATCCCCACCACCCGAGGTTTCTCAGGGAGCCACCGTCTCAGGCTGGAGCGGGGAATTGCTCTTTGTAGGAAAGGAAAGTCAGTCCTAGGCCTTACCCAGGGTTGGTTTCTGTGCTGTTTTCCCCATGGTGCCTGTGGCAGTCTGGTGATGGTGGTCTCTTCTCACTGTTCTAGGACATTCCTTTCCTTTGGATGTTCCTTTGTAGCTATGTGGAGTGTCTTTTGGATTAGATCTTATGGGCTGTATAGGGGGGAGTATAAGTGGAGGCAGTGTCAGGGCTGCCTTTGGGAAAGTCCCACCCTTTGTCTCTTTGGCCTTGGTGCAGGGCCCTGGCAGAGTTCCCCTGCATTTCAATCCTGCCTGGTTGCCTCTCTAGGTTTGCTGGGCCTGGGATCTTGCCACTACTGCTACAGCTGCCACAGCTGCGACCTTTGTTCAAATTATGTTTTAAATGTGGCAAATGTTTAAAAAAATGTGAAGAGATTAACAAACTGGAATAGAAACTGGAGTTCAAGTAGTTTGATTTCTTAGGAACAGTAGAAATTCAATGTATATTAGCTCATTCCATTTACTTTGTATTACAGAGGCTTTTACCTGTGATTACTAGCACATACAAAGGGAGTAGCTTCCTTCTTTTTGCACTGTTCCAACACACTCATTTTCTTATTGTGATAGACATGAAAAGAAAGCTAATTCTCATTGTGGTCTTTGGGTAAGGGAAGGTCCTGCTTTCCCTTTCCATGGAGTTTCCTTAGAGTTGCTGTGTGTTTTGGGGACAACTTCGGTATCTTGCGCCTGAGATGAAAGGAACGCACGCCACATGATGGGTGGGGGGTGGGGACATGAAACACGTTATGGCAACAGCGTTGTGCTAAGCTCAGGGACGGAAAGAATCCAAGAAAATCCCAATATTCCACCAGCTGAATTTGTCCCAGTTTTTATTCAGAGCACTTAAAAAATCAACAAACTGGGCTTATGTGCATTTAAAACTGGGGCTGATTACTGAGTTCCCAGATTTGGTTGGAAGTACATTTCATATATTGGTTTATTAAAGGTTTTATAATTACTGTTGGTCTGCTAGTCCTGTGTCATCATCACTTCCGTTGGATTTGTTTTTTGAGTAGAGTGGAAGAAGTTCTTTCCAAGTATCAAACAATGATATTTCTCCTTACAAATAAGATACTTGTAGCATTCTGGGACTTGCCTTGGATGACTTCTCCATTAGTGTCTTGGACATAGAGACCAGGAAGATTGTCAGGAGAGTTTTCAGGACATCAAGGCCAGATAAATGACATGGTAAAACAGGCTGAGTTGAAACAAACTTGAGTAATTTCTCGTAACTGGGCTAAATATGAAATATGCTCAAGTAATTGAAACTATTAGGCATTCAGATCATCATAACTTCTTATGTAATTGTTTTCACATCATTGAAAATGTTAAAATATAAAACTTGTGAGGAAATGCTATATAAAGTATATATAGTCAAAGTCCTTAATTTGAATACTGATTTTCAAAGAAGGGATTTTTTAAGTAAATTTAAAAAATTCACTTGATCACTTGATCACTTGAACCCGTTATTCATCGATTTGCTCAAGCGGGCACCAGTAACATTTCCATTGGACCCTATCACGTGCCTTAATTTAAAAAATTAAGGTAATTTAATTTTCTCAGGGAATTTCTGTTTTCCAGTTGATAAATAACTCTCAGAGTTCATTTTTTTCTCCTGATGCTAAAATAGAGGCATGGATTTTTTCTCCTGATGCTAAAATAGAGGCAAGGATTGTTTCATTTAAATATAACTATTTCCAATTGAATTACTATTAAAGCAGGCTGGGGGAATTAATTTATATCTACTATATCTTACTACGGAAGTAATCAAACTGTTTCACCTTACTGTCTTATATTGGGCTGTGCGATACATTAAGAAATAAAGCAGTTTTTACAAATTTCAGTTTGGTCGATCGAAAAGCTGTTGACTATTTGTTACCATTTTGCAACACCTTAATTTTCTACATAAAATAGAAAAAAAATGTCCCAACTACTTTGTGGTAGCCCCAGCAGCAGCTTTTTGATTATTAGTTCCTGCATCAAAATCAGAACTCCAATGTGCAACCTCTTCCTTGAGCTTTGGGGGAAAGTGGTCAGGAACCTGCAGTTGTGCAGATGAGACTGGCCGAGGTACCTGCTGGTGCACCTGCAGGCATGAGGGGGGAGTGGAGTCTCATTCGGCAATGCTGTTTGCTTTCTGTGTCCTTTCAAGCTGTTCTTCCTGGGCGTATGGCTTGAGTTTCTCTCTCGATAATAAATTCCTGCAGTTGACTTAAATCTATTATCCACAACGCTGTTTTCCTTGTGACTTGTTTTTCCTAGCTGTCTTCATCGATCTTCAGGTGCCCAAGTATGAAAAACTACTTCCTGTAGCTGCCCTGCACATTGCATTGTGTCACTGGAGGTTAACGTTTCCTAGTATTGCTACAAACTGATGAACGGATTTGCTAATATGCAGATCACTTTAGTTTCCTGAATGAACAGTCTTCTTAAAGCTCAGCACACTTAAGTGGTACTGGCAAGGAAGAGCTGTTTTTCTCTATTGTAGTCATAGAAAAATTGCAGCTTCTTCAAAGTGGCATTGAAAAATTAAACATATTTTGAAAACCTGATTATTTTGGTTTCAAGTTGTGTTTTTGAAAATTAAATATTAACAAAGAACAGGAGTTTTTTAATCAAATCACAAGTAAAAAGACTTCATATTTAGCAATTTTCATTCCACCCAGCAGACCAGACTATCACAGCCCGCTCACGCGCCGCTAGCAGCCGGCCGTTCATCAATAAATGCTTTATTTAGAGGTGACTCCAAGATTATGCCACCTTGCACGGCAAGCCTGGCAAGCTGCTTGTAGTTGTATTTGATATGCCAAATACCAGTAACATTTATATTAGGTCATTCCCATGGCCTAATATAATGTTTTGAGGCTCTTTATGTTCCTGAGCAAGCGGATGCCTTTTGGGTTCTACTAGCATGAGACAGGTCATATGGAGATATTACTGGTGCCCGCTTTAGCAAATAGATGATGAACGGGAAGATTGTGATCGTGATCGTGAGCCACTCTTCCTTATTATCTGAGTGAGTTTTCTTGGAGTCAGTCCAAGCAGCTTTGTTTTCATATTAGAAGAATGATTGTTTAAAATCATTTTTCTTGTCCCCCCCCAAACTTGTTTTATTTTTACTGGCAACTTAAGCCAGGCGAGGTTCTGAGTAAATGCAGTGGAGCACCTAAAAGCATTATCTAAGTTCCTAAGATCTTTGCTTCTTTCAAGTAACCATATGTGCAGTTACATAGCTCAGACCATCTTGGAATCAGAAATGGGAGCTTTAGTTGTGTGTTTAGATCCCCAAAGCCCCAAACTGTATTTGTAAAGTCTCCATTATTTGTGGTCTCAGAAGCTTTGCATTGACTCATTGTATCATCCTCTTTTACAGTCTCTGATGGTGACATAATTAAATGCTTATTTCCTAGCTCCCACAATGCTCTTATGCTGCTTAAAAATACCAGCACACCCCCTTGTATTTCAGATATGTGAGGATTAGGTTAGGTAAGACAGAGAAGGGAACAATGTGGTAACAATTATTAGAAACCATAATACCAGCCTAAAACTAGTATTGAATGTAGGCAAAGGGATACACATGATAAGCTCTAAGTGTATGTATTGCAAGCCACAATGTGTAAGAAGAGAAGGAAGAGGGAGAGAGGAAGAGAGAGAGAGAGAGAGGGAGGGAGAGGAGAGAGGGAGAGGGAGAGGGAGAAAGAGAGGGAGAGAGAGGGAGAAGAGGGAGGGAGGGAGGGAGGGGAGGAGAGAGTGTCTGCCATAGAGGCAGGCTGGAGGGGGAGGGAATCAGGGAACATCGGGTGGTGGGAAATGGGCACTGGCGGAGGAATGAATGTGGAACATGGTATGAAAAAACCCAAACATGAACATATTTGTAATTATATATCTCATGGTGGTATAATAAAATTTTTTAAAAAAAGGTTAGATTGGAATGAGAAGTGTTGTGGGAAATAGATGATTTTAAGGCTAGTGGAATAAAAAAAATCAAAGCATTTCCAAGACCAAGTTGTCTTCTTTTAGACCAAATGCACACACAAACACCTGCATATAGTTAAATATGCACATAGCATATAGAATATGTAAACATAAGCTGCATGTTCTTTGGTATTAAATTATTGATGATAAAATCTAGCTGCATGTTTTACAAAAATGAACCAGTCTTATATACTATGGATACTAACTTCAGGGATCTTATGCTAAGTGATCTTATGCTAATTATCTGAAAGATAATTTCAGAAGATGATCGTCTTATATGACTCCATTTCTATAGCAGACTAAAAGGTCAAATTTGTAGAGGAAAAAACAGATTAGTGTTTGTCAGAGAAAGGAGATGTTGATATGGAGAGAGTGAAATGTGTGTGAGCTCTTCGTGGTGATGTACTTGGATAGTGGTGTTTAGTGGGATCTACACATAGGCTAAACTTACCTAGTACCATACACGTGCATTATACCTCAGTGTATAACATACTATAACTGTGTAAATGTAACTGTTGGAGGAAAACAGGGAAACAGTATTGGGATTTCTCAGTGGCATTTTTGAGACTTCAGTGAATCTATTTTGTTTCATCTGTACTAGTTATAAGGAACCCTAAGGAAATCAGCCTCTACTTATAGATAACAGTAATGAGTGCAAAAATTATTGCGCTGAAAAGGCCTTATGGAACATATAGACACAGAGAATAATGTGGCTGTCTAAGCCATTTTTTTGTTGTAAATTATTTTTTCATATTTGTGTTAAAACTCATTTAATTTCTTTTTTTCTGGATCAAAGCATTTTCTTTTTTTTTTTTTTTTAAAGTATTTTATTATACCACCATGAGACATACAATTACAAAGATGTTCATAAGATGTTCATATTTGGGTCTCGGTCATATAGTGTTCCGCCACCCATCTCTCCACCAGTGCCCATGTCCCACCACTAATGTCCCCGATTCCCTCTCCTGCCCTAGACTGCCTCCATGGCAGGTTCAAAGCATTTTCTTGGGGGTGGTCTTCTGGAGGGGGACCAAAGCTGATACCCTCAGTCAATCCGGATCTCTGCAGCAGTACATCTACAGAAACAAAGCAAACTCATTTACTTTAATTTCATTAAAAGGCAAAACAAAACAGGAGCCCCCCCAGCCCCCCCCCCCATCTATACCCAGGCCTTAAAGTTGTCCATGAAAAAGCAAAAATCTGGGGGCTGGAGCTATAGCCCAGCGGGTAGGGCGTTTGCTTTGCACATCTAGTGGCTGACCGGATCGATCCCTGGCATCCCATATGTCCCTAACAACCCCACGAGTAAATCCTGAACAAAAAACCCCGGGAAAACCCCTTAGAGTCCCCGGGGGCCCCCAAAAAAAAAAAAAAAAAATTTTTTTTATTGGTGGAGGAAACAACCAAAAAAAACCACTAAAAAATCCCAAAAAAAATCTTTAAAAAAAATACCAACAAAAATTATTAAAACCAAAGGAGGAGAAATAATTTATGATTCTGTTTTTCTTAATTTGTCCAGTGGCAACTTTTTGGGACGAATATGTTGTCTCTATTTTTCCCCCGGTTTTCAGCCCCCCCCCAAAAAAACACATTTCGTGGGTTTTTTTTGTCCCAAAAAAAAAAAATTTTATTGGTAAAGGATCGCTTTGTTTTTAGTCTATGCCAAGTTCACACTTTGGAGGGTAATGCTTATTTTGAATCTTGGTTATCCCTTAGTGTAATATAGATGTGTGAGTCTAAGTATTTAATTGCAGTTAGTTCTCTATAAATTGATTAAGTTGCATCAGTGATAGAGATTTTGGATTATCTTGGAGAAATTTGAGCAATAGATAATAAAGTGAAAGATCATCATAACGTAAGTACCCTAAATGAGTTTCTTCCTGAAATGAGAAGAATTAAAAAAGGCACAAGTTTCCAGTAATTCCCGGAAATGATGAGATGATGAGAAGCTGCGCTCTCTCTGGTGGCTAGGATGTGTGGAAAGGCATTGGTGGTTACATTCTTTTTACCCCAATAGTGACTCACATGCTTTATTCCACGTGATTAAGACGGGCCAAATAGGGTGCGGAGTGCCTTGCACATGACTGACCCGGGTTTGATCCCCTGGCACCACTGTGGTCTCCTGAGCCCCACAAGGAGTGATCCCTGAGTGGACAGCCAGGAATAAGCCCTGAGCACTGCCGGATATAGTCCTTCAACTCCAAATAGGTATAATAATAAAAAATAATTTTTTATTTAAAAATATAATTTTAATAGCATGGCCATACATATGATCGGATCTGGCTTGAATTACTAAAAATTAACCTACAGAATTTCTCTGTGCAAAAGAATATTATAAAAGGAATTCATATTAATGCAAGATTTCTTGTGACATTTATTTAAGCTCTGAAATGGATTTTTATAGTTCATTAACAGCCTGGCAGTTTCTGAGAGTAGGAAAATGAAAATACAATGTGTTAGGAAGAAATTCTATTGAAAATCAATCAAAAACAGCATAAAGTATTGCTGAAACCTTTAGTTGATTAAGTGAATTAAGTGTAAAAGAATTCAATTTATCAAATATTTTGCAAGAACATATCTATTATTTGAAATTGTATAATATCTATAAATTAATAACATCATAAATAATAGCTGAAAAGATTTTTAAAGGACAAATAGTGCCTCACTCCCATTGTGGCTGACATTCTCATTAGGGGAAATCGACCCATTTGCTTTTTCCTTAGTCTTTTGCTCTTACTTTCTTCTTTATAAAGATCAATCCTGGGCTGGAGGCGATAGTACAGTGGATAGGGCGTTTGTCTTGCATGCAGCCGACACAGGTTCTATCCCAGCATCCCATATGGTCCCGAGCACTGCCAGGAGTAATTCCTGAGTGAAGAGCCAGGAGTAACCCTTAAGCATCGCCGGGTGTGACCCAAAAAGCCAAATAAATAAATAAATAAACAAAGATAAATTCTGATTCTGTCATAGTGGCAGCAGCTGAGTGAAGGGGTCGGTAGGCTTGTTGTCACGTAAACGTTTGCATCTGCGCTTAAGCAACAGTACCGATACAGTGTTCTCTGAAGCAGTGCCGTTCCCTGGCCTTCCCACTCTCCATTCAGTCTCAAATGGTGCAGTATTTTGTCTTCCACTTCATTCACATAATCTTATTTCTGAAACATTGCTTGTGAAGTGATTTTCTGTACAGTTCCAGACATGAATTGTATTTGTGAGGAAGTATTCTAAGTAAGAGATCACTTGATCACTTGACATCCTGTTATTCATCAATTTGCTCGAGAGGGTGCCAGCAATATTTCCATTTGACCCTATCACGTGGGTCTTGACAAAGAAGTCTGACCATCTTGTAGGTGGGCAGCCACGTGATCTTTTTTTTTTTGCTTTTTTTTGGGTCACTCCTGGCAATGCTCAGGGGTTGCTCCCTGGCTCTGCACTCAGGAATTACTCCTGGCGGAGCTTGGGGGACCATATGGGATGCCGGGGATCGAACCCAGGCCGGCACAAGCCGACCGCGTGCAAGGCAAACGCCCTACCCGCTGGGCTATTGCTCTGCCCCCACGTGATCTTTTGACATCCCACAGGATCCAGTCGGTAATGGCTCTAGTTCAGCGGTCATTTCTAACTGCGCATTACATGTCCAGCCCATCTGATTTTCGATGCCTTGGCAAATGAGACAGCATCCTAACTTTGGAACAGCGATGGAGGTCGGAGCTCCTGGCTCTGCACACAGGAATTACTCCTGGCAGTGCTTAGCCCAGCAAGCTGCTAAGAGTATACCGCCTGCATGGCAGAGTCTGGCAAGCTGTCCAATGCGTATTCAATATGCCAAAACCAGGCAAAGGGATATACATGATAATTTCTAAATGTATGTATTGCAAGCCACGATGTGGAGGAGGGAATCACAGGGACATTGGTGGTGAGAAATGGGCACTGGTGGAGGGATGGGCGCTGGAATACTGTATGACTGAAACCCAATCATGAACATCTTTGTAACTGTATATCCCATGGTGGTATAATACAAAAAATGGGAGAAAAAGAGACAGCTGAAACTACAGATGACAAAGGTGATACCATTAGTGTTTGATTTCAAATAATACATCCTGTATTATTGTCTGTGAGAGACTCACAGACATGGGGGCAGAAGCTGCTCTGCCTATTCCCAGCCACTCATGAGGTGCCCGGGAGGGATGGCGGGAGTTCTAGCCATGGCCTGCCACCTCAGCAGAGCCTCGCAACAAGCCAGATGACCCCCACTCCATGAGGGCCTCCATTTTCCACATCCGGACTTCCCTTTCGTCAGAACTCCACCTAGCAGACCAGCCTATCACAGCCTGGCTCCATAGAGATCCACCCTGCAGCAGTCTTTTTTAAATCCAGCTCAGGTATGCTGATCCAGAGACTCACAGACATGAAGCAGAACTGCTACTGGCCTCTCCCTGTGCCCAGCCACTCATGAGGCACTCGGGAGGGATGGCGGGTTCTAGCCCTGGCCCACCACCCCAGCAGAGCCTCACAACAAGCCAGATGACCCCCCACTCCATGAGGGCCTCCATTTTTCACATCTGGACTTCCCTCTCGTCAGAACTCTACCTAGCAGACCAGACTATCACAGCCCAGCTCGTGCGGACATAGCCATGCAGTTCATCAATAAATGCTGTGTTTAGAGATGACTACAAGAGTATGCTACCCACACGCCAGAGCCTGGCAAGCTACCCGTGTCGTATTTGATATGCCATATACCAGTAACAATTATAAACTCATTCTCATGACCTGATGGAATGGTTTGAGGCTCTTTATGTTCCTGGAGCAAGCAGATGCCCTTGGGCTCTACTTGCATGAGACAGATCATATGGAGATGTTACTGGTGCCCGCTCTTGCAAATCGATGGTGAACAAGAAGACAGTGATACAGTGACTAGGAAAAGCTCAAATAGACATAAGATAAACATGAAATAAGTGTTGTCAGTAGGTGTAGTGATGGTGTGTCTGGGATTTTCAGTAGAAAACCATATTACAGAAAAGTTAAACACTTTGAATTCTTTACCAAACTCAACACAAATTATTTTTAGTTTATATATATGTGGCTTCATTGTGGTATTTAAAAGACCTTTTTTTATTTTTACCTTTTTTTTTTTATTTATTTATTTATTTATTTATTTATTTATTTATTTATTTATTTTTGCTTTTTTTTTTTTTTGTCACACCCAGCGACACTCTTGGGGGATCATATGGGATGCCAGGGATCGAACCCGGGCGGCACAGGCTGGCCGCGTGTAAGGCAAATGCCCTACCTGCTGGGCTATGGCTCCGGCCCTTATTTTTACCTTTTTTTTTTTTGCTTTTTTGGGGTCACACACGGCAATGCTCAGGGGTTTCTCCTGGCTCTGCACTCAGGAATTACTCCTGGCGGTGCTTGGGGGACCATATGGGATGCGGGATTGAACCCAGGCCGGCACAGGCCAGCGGCTTGCATGGCAAACGCCCTACCTGCTGGGCTATTGCTCCGGCCCCCTTTTTACCTTTTTAAAGAAAACTTTTGTGAAAAAAAATTTTGGTCACTGTTTGGTTACAAAGTTATTCATGATTGGGTTTCAGGGAATACATTGTTTCAACACAGTCTCTTAACCAGTGCCCTCCACCAAATCTCCCTTCCCCCATTTGCCTCCCTCCACCAGTCTGCTTCTATGAGGGGCACATATAAAATCATGCAATTTGCTGCTACATGGAGGTACCCTGGAGAGTATCATGTTAACTGAATTTAGTCAGAGGAAGAGACCAACACATAATGTTCTCTCTCATGTGTGGGACATAAAGAAACATTATGGTGGAATAACAAATGGCAAAGACACTGGACACAAAGGATATGAGAACTGGTTTTCATTAGGAAATAGGCCACCCGAGGGGCCTGGGGGGTTATGACTGGGAAAAGGCAACATCTACAGGGAAGGAATTCAGCTGCAGGAGGAGGTTGTCCGAAAGGTGTGTTATGGGGACCTTATCAGTGTGAGTACTGGAACCCACGATACAGAAACTGAGAGGATCACTGCTGTGGGAATGTTAACCGGTCCAGCTATTTTAGAAAACAGCATGGACATTCCTAAAAGAGAAATGTAGGAATTAGCTTGCATTCGAAAATCCTTCATTTCTGAAACTAGAAAAGGATTGGTTTGTGGGATGAGCTTGAGTCTAATTATACAATAGTTCTTCAGACATTTTCTTTGGTTTTGCCTATACCCCTGCTTGCTGTCACCGCCCCTTCCTTTCTCACCTTTCTTGGTTTCTCTGGCTTCTTTTCTCTTTGTATTCTCCTGAAAGAGAGAATATTCCCCCTAAGCCTCCACACTCAGTCTAGTTGTCTTTCACTACAGGTTTTCATGGGCGGTTTTGTAGATGAAAAATTTCTTCAGAAATTTGTATTTTCAGGCCCTACATCTTTTTTAAAATGTAGGGTTTATTTTTTATCTGAAAATTTTTCTCAGAAAAGATTCAGCTTTTCCTCAACTTCCCTGCTGTGCAACTATTAAATTCCCAAGAAAGTTTTCTGTTTTCTTAGTATTTTTAACTCCTCATTCACAACATTAAGACTCCCATATCCCCCAAGTTCTCTGTCTCTTTTGAAACTATTTTATTGAAGCTCTTGACCTTTCTGACTTAAATTATTTCAGTGGTATCCTGTCCTGTATCTGAATCTTTAACTTTTAATACATATCCTTTTGATGAGTTCGGATTTATTTTTATAATCAACTTATGTTATTACTTCAGTTTTTTTAATTTATTTTTTTTTTTTTTTTTTGCTTTTTGTGTCATACCTGGCGATGCTCAGGCGTTACTCTCCTGGCTCTTTGCTCAGGAATTACTCCTAGTGGACCATATGGGATGCTGGGGATTGAATGCTGGGCTATCGCCTCCAGCCCCTGTTTAAAATTTTTTAATTGAATCATTATGAGAAACACAGTTACAAAGTTGTTCATGGTTGGATTTCAGTCATACAGTGTTCAACACCCGTGCACGTATCTCACCAGTGCACATATCTCTTTACCAATAGCCCCAGGTTCCCTCCTTCCACTCCTCCACCCCCAGTCGGCCTCTATAGCAGGCACTTTTCCTCTCTGTCTGTTTCCCTCTTTCCTCTTGGGCATATATGGTTTTCATAACAGGTATTGAAAGGTTATCATGTATATCCCATTACCTACTTTCAGCACTCTATTCTTATCCTGAGTGATCATTTCCAACTATTTTGTCATAGTGGTCTCTGCTGTATCCTAACTGTATCCAACTTAGGCAAGCTTCTAACCATGGACCAGTTCTGGCCATTGTTACTACTGTCCTTGGGTAATAGTCTCATACTGTGTTTTTCATATCCCACAAATATTACTGTTTCAGTTATTTTACATTATAATTCCTTCTTACATTTCTGGATACAGAAAGTAGCTCTTATGTCAACATTCAACTTAGTATTTGATGCCTCCTAATATAAAATGGTTTTTTCAGTCTTCTTTCTTGCATGTTGTTTTTCAGACTGTGTCCTTTTGGTCCCCTGACCCTTGAGGTATTGCAGATGTAGCTGTGGTGCCTGGCTGCATCAGCAGGTGGCAGACAGGAGGCAGGCTTGTCTACACCCAGGACTCTGCCCGTGGGCCCTGGATAGTTGATGGTCTGACATAGAAAAAGACTGGGCCCACTGGGATGAACCCAGAGCCACGGCAGAGCCTGGCAAGCTACCCATGGTGTATTTGATATGCCAAAAACAGTAACAATAATGGACCTCATTCCCAATGAATGGAGAGGGATACTGGTACCCACTGGAGCAAAACAGTGGGAAGACCAGTGACAAGTCCTTTTGATGAGCTGATGTGCATTCTCTGAAATTCTGGTTGCATGTCACACATGTTAAAGTATCTTCTGTTTTCCTAAAACAAACTCTAAGAGTCCTAATAATACTTGTCATGTCCACACTTCATACATGTTATTTAATTCGATCTGTAGTTGCCTTTTACATCACCCCTCATGATGTCTTTTTTTTGTCCTTGCTTCTACCATTGAGAGGAAATCTCTTTCTATGTGGTACTCACATTTACCTTGCCAAAGTTAGAGGAAATGCCCTCTAGCCCTGCTTGTTTTGCATGCATCCTACCTGTGTATTGATCACAGGCCTATGTATTGAAAACAAGATTTGCTTATTTCTTCAACCACAAGGACCTTACTTTTTTTCTTATAGATATCTCCTCATGGGAAAAAATCAACTTCTCTAGGGCTGAACATGTAACCATCACTGTATCACTGTCTTCCCATTCATCATCGATTTGCTCGAGCGGGCACCAGTAACATCTCCATATGACCTGTCTCATGCAAGTAGAGCCCAAGGGCACCTGCTTGCTCCAGGAACATAAAGAGCCTCAAACCATTCCATCAGGTCATGGGAATGAGGTCTATAATTGTTACTAGTATCTGGCATATCAACTACGACACGGGTAGCTTGCCAGGCTCTGCAGTGCGGGTAGCATACTCTTGTAGTCATCTCAAAATCCAGCATTTATTGATGAACCGCACAGCTGCTTGCGGCTGCGGCGAGCCGGCTGTGATAGGCTGGTCTGCTGGGTGGAGTTCTGACAAGGGGAAGTCCGGGTGTGGAAAATGGAGGTCCTCATGGAGTGGGGGGGTCGTCTGGATTGTTGTGAGGCTCTGCTGGGGTGGCGGGCCAGGACTAGAACCTGCCATCCCTCCCTGGGCACCTCATGAGCGGCTGGGCACACGGTCTGAACTTAGACCATACAAAGAGCCTAAGTCTCCCACCAAAGAGAGAGGATCTCATCCGAGATGAGTCCTACCCAGAAGAAGGAGCAAAAGGCCAAAGAGCAAAAAAGCCAAAAGCCAAAACCAAAAGACCGAGGAGCCAAAAGCCACAGAGCCAAGAGCTGAAAGCTGGGAGCCAAAAGCTCCTCAGCTGAGAAACATAATTCTGATAATTAAACACTGGTAGAATCAAGGCTATGTAGCCAACTTTATAACTTTAGAGGCTTGCGAGTTTTAAGCAAAAGCATTATTTGTTTAAAGCATGTAACCATACTGAGAGATTTTCACCATGCTGCTCTTACTATTTTGTTTGGTTTTTGTTTTGGGGCCACACCAGAAATGCTCAAGGTCTGACTCCTAGCTCTGTACTCAGAAACCATCCTGGCAGTGCCTGGGGGACCATACAGGGTGCCAGGGATCACACCTGGGCGAGCTGTGTGCAAGGCAAGCACCTAGCCTGCTGTCTGTTTCTCCAGTCCCCCACCATGCTATTCTTACTAGTGTTTCTCCCTCCACATGCCTAACTTTGCCCAAGGCAAAACTTACATACTGTACCTCCTTCCATGGACTGTTGAGATCCAATGTAGTTCTTCCTTCAGAAATTTTAATGTGAAAAAGAAAAAATAACAGTTGAATAGACAAGGAAGATGTTATCAAGGCAGTCACAGTACAGGGGGGAAAACTGTCATGAGAAAGCTTGAACTTATTTCCTCTGAAACAAAAAGGCAAATGAGTTTTGAAGTCCTGGGATGAGTTAGTGGAAAAGTACCAGATGACAGTGATGGAGAGGCTGGTCAATGTGATGAGGCCATCTGTGTTTGCTAATCAGTGCTTAGGAAGGTTGGGTTTCAAGATCTCTGCAGGGATTCAAGATGATGCTACCTTTCTCTGTGACTGCATTTCAATGTAATATTTCCCATATCCTGAAAAAAAGCATCCTGGGTTATAGAAGGCTTTCTCGAAGGGAGATTAAAAAAAAGTTTACAATCAGAGTTTGGAAAAGAAAATGAAAGGAAAGGAGAGAGGGAGGGCCAGAGGGAAAAAAAAAGAAGGTTCAAAGAGAGATAATCAGAAGACACCTGCCTACACTTTAGGGAAACAATTTTAAGTTTGCGTTGGCAGATACATAAGCTTAAGCTAAAGGGTACCTAATAACCCATTTAACTTGCTTTCATATTAGTAACAATGAGATAGTTATTTAGTAAGGCAGTTTCCTTTGTTAATTAAATATAAAAATTCATTCTAATAAAATGCTACAGCTATGAATAATTTCACTGGTAGGTTATGGCCTTTTAAAGAGAAATCAAAAAGCATTTCAAAGTAAATGCTTTCAAGGATCACTCCTGTTTTCCCCTTTGTCTTGAATTTATTAAAGGCAAGTGCATTTATTTTGCAGGAAAATGCTGTGGTTTGATTGATTTGTATTATTGCTTTCTCTTTCCTGTGGAAGTACTCATTAGGGTAAGTAT
>JAJIBD010030340.1:0-23743 GCA_021461705.1 Cryptotis parvus
TGTGATAGATCCATCAGGCGTTGGAGGGCAGTCATCTTGGCCTTATAGTTGGCAAAGGACAGGCAGGCGGTGCTAATGTTTTTCCCAGCTTCTGCTGCATCTTCCAGTATTTCAGCTCTTCTGTCTTTGAGGTCTTCCTTTATCACTTCTCTGCACCGCTTGCAAGCTTGGACTTTAGCATTTGGTCTCCTGAGGCTCGTGCCTTGCCACGTTGGCGAATGAGCTCGAGAGATTCTGAAGACAGGTATCCTTTGTGTCTTTCTCTCTCTCGGCATTCTTCGCACAATCTTGGAGGTGCTGAACCAGTTGTTTGTATTCTCCATCAATGTAGTCAATGATGGTATCTTCCCATGTTGCTTCAATGGTGCCAAAGAGTTCCCAGTTGGTGGTCATTCTGGTAGTTCTCTTCTTAAACTTTGCAGCCTTTTCTCCCGTTGCATGAAGTAGAATTTTGCATGAAGGAGACGGTGGTCTGATCCTGTTTGGAATTTGGGGACGACAGCAACATCTGTCAGACAAAACCATCGATTGAGAATGATGTGTCTAACGTTTTGCTTCAGCCTTCTGCATTGCTAGGTGTGACCCAAAAAGCAGAAAAAAAAGAACAGGCTGAGAAATGAGAGTAGAAATGAACCTTGCAGGACTTCTGTGTCCTTCTGAGATCATGGCCCAGGCCTGAGAGGCCCGGCGATGCCCACTCCTGACCTCCTGCAGCTCAGGGTCCATTACCCTGAGGTGCCAGGTGGGCAAAATCAGGACACCCAGCATGGGTGCAAGAAGGGTGGGGACCTGTGGTGGTGAGCAGGAAGCGAGCATGGGGAAGATGGAGGGGTGAGGCTCTGGCAAGGGCTGGCATTGTGCAGACACTGATTCCCGAGCTTCAGCTGGCCTGACACTGGTCTGAGACTCCCAGGAACAGCAGTATAGGACAGACAAATGTCTGGGAAGCATAACTCAGCTACTCCTGGTGGGCTGTGCTGACTCATTGGCCCAGAAATGCCCCTCGGAAAGGGCTTGTTTTGTCCTTCCTGGAGGCTGATGATGGAGGAAAATGAGTGCCTTCACCCTCCTCTCTAAATAGGATAGTATTTGTCGGCAGTGCCCCCACTCCGCAGGAACATGGTACTGCAGAGGGGCAGAGGGGAAGCCAAAGCCCCCTGGGTGGTTCCGCTCTTCCCAGCACCTTCGAATTGGCCACACCAGCACAAATGCCCGATGTTGGCTAGGGCAGCCTGGTGGGACCCTTGGGGAGGTGGACAAGCTCTTGACCTGCTCACAGCTACCATGCCCTTTGGTTCTCAGGGGGCCTGGATGCTGGGTGTCCCTCAGCGGAAGGCCAGATCAGCTGTGCTGGGAAGGGGCCACGGAAGCTGTGGTGTACCAGTGAGCAAGGATATTAGGTCATGAAACCGCCAGTGGACACGCAGGTCTTTGAAACTGCACCCCAGGACAGCCCTGCCCACAGGTCACTCAGGGTGATGCCCGTCAGCACACTCCACTGTGCTCAGCAAGGTGGTGGGATGGTGAGGCACCTTCCCAGTCCCTCCCAGATGTCCATGCCCAGACTGTCCTCAGCCCTCGTGTCATGCTGGTGGGCTCTGACTTCTCATGATCAGTGTGTTCTAGGCCTCCTCTGGATGGTGTTTCTACTGGGTAGTTTGCATACCCTCCTCTGCCCCACCCACACCCTCCTCGGCCCCTCCCATGCCCTCCTCTGCCACACCCACACCCTCCTCTGCCACGCCCATGCCCTCCCTCTGCGCCACCTGCAACCTCTCCCTCAAGCCAGCACCCTGCCCCACTCTCACTGTGCCCCACTCTTCCCTACCCTGTCCAGCCCAGGGCCTGACAGGGGAACTGTGAGGTCAGTGTGGATTCACCATCAGGTCATGCTGTCCCTCCAGGGCCCTGTGGGTGGCCCTCCACTGTGTGTGTCAGGAGGAGCCATGGGTGCTCAGAACGGGTGCAGGGGTCCTGGCCATAGGTCCCTCTGCTGGTAGGTATGCAGGGGGGCAGTTCCGCCACTGGACAGGGAAGAGCAGACGTGACCTCTGTGGACGTGACCTCTGGCCACAGGCCAGTACTCCAACACTGGTAAATATTCGAACTTGGGTACAAGCAAGGACCCAAGCCCAGTTTGTGTTGGCGCAAGATGATGGATTTCCACCTGCTTTAGGAAATTGGGAGGGAGGTTTGCTTCCGACTGGCTCATGTTTCAGGAAAGCAAAACCTTTCATCCAGGAGAGCTGGCCTGTCCCTCACCCTAGGTCCAGTCAGCTTGCCCAGGCCCTGACTCCTGACTTCTCAAGGCTGGGCTTCCTGTAGGCCCCAAATGGCCCCTGTGTGGGGGACACAGGAGCCTCTGCCCAGCCCCTGCCTAAGGCCAGATGAGAGCAGTGTGACCTGGGCCAGGCGTCTCCTCCCTGGCCTCCATTCACAAACAGCAAGGCCCTGGCCACTGCATCCCCCAATAGGGGGGACACCTCATTCTGACCGTGGGTCTCGTGTTGGGGTGAGCATAGCTCCTATATCTTACGGTTTGAACAGGTCTTAAACCAGATTATAGCCTCTTCACTGCCCCACAGTCACCTGAGGAACACGTAGTGGGTATAGATCAGGTGGTGGGGTCACTGCTGCCTTCAGGAAATGCTTCCAGCTCTGTGCTCAGGGCCACTTTCACACCCACAGAGAAAGAGGACAGTAGAACCTGATCATGTAACACACAAGTTTGGTGAAGTGGGAATATGTAAGAGAAGTGATCTGAGGGATGACCTAAAAAAATACTGTTAAAAATAAAAATCCCTTTGTTTCTGCTTTTACAATGTGAATATTTTTGAATATATTATCTGGAGTCCCAATAGGCTCTTGAACTAACTCCCCATCACTGGTAAGTGTGGGTGAAGACTCATCTGACGCCCTCGAGTAGTTATTTCATTCGCAAAGTGGGTCTCCATCCTTACATGAATCTTGACAATAGCCACTTCTCAGAGCTGTAGCCTGAGGTCAGTGCATTCAGCCTTAAGACAAGCAGTCCCCAAACAGAGCAGGGAACTCTCGGGAAAGCAGCCTGATGTCACCAAAAACGACCTCAGAATTGTGGCAAGTGAGAGAGCAAGGGCGGAAGAGAAACTCAGCCTGTCCCCACCCCCACCCCCAGCTCTAAACCAGGGAACAGTCAGGACTGTGGCTGACCCACCCCCACCCCCAGCTCTGAACCAGGGAACAGTCAGGACTGTGGCTGACAAACCCAGAGCCACAAGAGGGAGGACTGCTCTGGGCCCAATGAACTGTGCTTGGGCACATTTCCTCTCTGTAGTTCCCGCACCCATTGTCAAAGGTTGCAGGTAACATCTCAAACCAAAACCCATCTGCCCCTAAACAAAATCACAGAGCAAGCAGACATCCATATGTCCAGCTGCCTCTCTTAGCCCTGTCCTTCACCACCATCCCGTGCCTCACTCCTTCCTTTCTGTTCTTCTTGCATGTCTGAGTCTTTTTAATGCTTCTCCGAGTTTCCTGGTAGCATCAAGAGTTAGATAGTCAAGTGGGGTGTATCTCACTTTGTCTGCATTTGTGTGACTTAAGGCCTGGTGACTCCCTAGCAGCCCAGGGGTTCTGATCATCATCTCACCCCATGTGTGAGATGATGTCCTCCCAAGGAAGTACATGTGTACTTCCCAAGGACTCCTGGGACTGGACCAAGGTGGGTTTGGCTCTCGCCCACCCCATTCCAATCTAGCCTGGGCACAGCCCACCAAGTCATGGGCAGCCATAACCACCACTAGTTTCTCTGAAGGGAAGTGTTGGTGCCCTGGAACTGGTCAGGGCCACCGATGGGCCTTTCTGCTAGGGACAGTGCGGAGGAAGACAGAGGGAGAGTGGTCTGGTGACTAGTGACAAAAGATCTTAGTCCAAGTGGATGAGAAATGCCTGTGTTAGAGCTTGTAGGAGAGTCGGCTGTAGGGAGACAGTCATGTAGAGCAACCACACTCTGCTCATACCCCACGCACACATGCATACACATGTTGTGTGTGCACACGTCCCTATACACACAGACCCTCACATGTGCACACACATAGACATGAACACTCAAACAGCTTCATGGCACTTGCCCATGTGCACCAGCATTTGCTTGTCTGACCCGCATCTTCCTCTTCGCATGCCCCTGGAGTCTTTCTGGAAGCTTCTGAAGAGATGCCGCTGCTGCGCCCTAACCCAGTGCCCAAAACCTCGGACCACTCGCCAGTGTTCCATCCTCTCCCTTGAAGAATTCAGGAGTGTCACTATCTTCGCCTCACTCTAGTCTGGCTTTCACACCAGGCTCAGATGTGCTGAGTTCTCTTCCCTACCTGTTTCCCACCCACTGGACCCAACACTTCCCAGTCACCCCTCCAGAGCCCTAACATCTCCTGGCCTCCCCCAACACTCTCCATTCAGGGTCTGTCTGTCAGATCACCCTTGTTCACAGCCCTCTGTCTCCTACTGCCAGCCCTGGGTTTTGTATTTAAACAAAAGAATGCTTCTCTTTTTCCTGTATGCCCTAAACAACACTCTAGGGTTTCGACCTTGTTCTGGGTGGGCCTATAGCTCCCTAGATAAGATCTGGGGAGGCTCCTGGAAGGAAGAACTTTGTCTCACCTCAGTGTTTTGGGATTAAGGCCCATTACCTCTTGTAACCCTTCCCCAGCCTTTTGTAAAGCATCTCTCTCCAGCAGACTTGGTGTGGGGGTGGTGTGTGTGGGAGTCAGGTGGATGAGGAGTGAGTGCAGAGAGATGAGGCGCTCCAGGCTCTCTAAAGCCTGTGATCTTGTTCCTTTGTCCATCAGTCGGGGGTGAGGTGGGGGAGGAACAGTCATAAGGGCCGAATGCGGCCAGGGAACCTGCACCAACACCTATCATCTCTAGCCGGGGCACATGGGGGGCTTCTGGGACCCCTCCCACCTCTGCAGTGTGTGGATCAGAACAGCCTGGAACCTCGTGACTCTGAGCACCTCAGCTGCTGCTATGGTGAGGAGTGACAGTCTGGGGCTCTCCTTATGAGACAAGGAGCCTGTGCTCCGTCTGGGACTGCTCCAGCCCAGAGGGCCCAGGTCATGCCAGACAGATGTGTCCCTAAGTCCTGTGAAGAGCCATTGCCTTGCCCATAGTAATGAACTAGAGCCAGGTGCCCCATCCTTCCCCTCCTCCTGATGCTTCGTTATATGGCAACAGGTAACGAGCTCAATCAGGGCTGGTGTGGCTGGACTATCCAGAGCCTGCACTCTGCATGTGCTCACTGGACTCTCCTGGCTGGTGAGAGCTCCTGAGGACAGTGTCCCAACATGCAGGTGGTCTGAGCCCTCCTGCTGAGAAATCTGTCCCTCCCCACAGCCACGGCAGCTTCTCAAACCAGTTTCTGCTGTTGCTTGGTTCTCACCCAGAGTGCGGTCTCACCCCCGCAGTGTCCTGCAGGCCTTGTCTGTCCGAGGATATTTATCTGAGGGGCGCCCAGGAAAATGAGAAACAGGTCTGGGCTAGCTCGTTTCTCCAGAAACGCGCATGGGTTTGAAAGCAAAGTGGGTAATTACTGTGCAGAAACATGTTTTGAGTTTTGCCTCTCCCAGAACCTTTGAACAATAGAACATAATGTGTAGCCAAACCTCAAACACCCTGGGTTTGCACATCTCAGTAGTCCCGTCCAGATACACTGACTTTCCTGTCATGGATTTATAGGTCCAAGATTTTTTCCAGCAGCACTGAGAGAGACGTGTTGTTCCTGCACTGAGCCCGCCTGCTCTTCCAACAGCCCCACTGCCCTAACACTCACTCCAGACTGCTGTCCTCACCCCGAGTCATCGCTGAGTCCCAGCTGCCCCCTGAGACCCCCCAATCCTGCTGTGGCCTTTCTGAACCCGTTTCTCTCCCTGGCCTCAGGGATGTAGGTGTTGGACTGGAGAGACAGGAACCTCAGCACACTGTCAGCCTTCTCGCCTGGAAAGTTACTGTCGAATTTTTTTTCTTTCTTTCTCTGTCATGGGAGGGAGCCAGACCAGCTTTTGGCAGCAAGTGTGAGGGGCGAGAGGGCTGAGCCCTGTTTGTTTTCCTTTAGTTCATGACCTGCCCCACTTCGCCTCTGATCTCGCCTCTACTTTGTCCTGTCCATGCTCCCATAGTGATGACCCACGCCTTCTCACTGTGGAGTGGTCTCTCCTTGTGAGAAGACATACAGATACCCTGTTCTTAAATCCTGGGGGATGAGGGAGTACCCGGTTCCAAAGACTTCAAATTGGGACCACTAGAAAAATGTAGGCCATCTGGGATGATCCCAACCATCTCTGGCCAGCCAAGGAAACCCAAACAAGCAGAGAGGTCTCTGACTGCCAAGACAAACCTTGTGTCCCACCCGTGTTATTGCTGCAGAGCCCTCTGTTTGGTTTGGCCTATCTCACCCGGCCTCAGCTTCCACCAGCTCTGGGGAGGAGGGAAGCAAGAGGCCATGCTCGCTTTCCCACAGCCTGGAATTCTGTTGGGGTGGACTGTGGGAGTGAAGGAAATTGGAAAAGCCTTTTCCATTTTGCGGTTTCCCATTTTAATTTTGTTTCTGCTTAGAGGCTCTTCCACTCTAGCTTTCTTAATGCCACCATAATGGCAAATAATAAAAGAGCAGCACACCTATTCCACGATGCTGGATGTTTGTCTTATATTTGCAGTTAAACACATGCCATCTTTAAACCAACTCACAAGGTAGGTGTCATTATGCCCAGGCCTAGAGAAGACAGAGAAGCTGTTCACGTGCACAGAATTAGAAAAGGAGAGAAAAGAAAGTGAGGCCAGAAGAATCTGTCTCCCAGTGTGTCCTCGAGGCCTGGCCCTGTGTCTTCGAGGCCTGGCCTCACATGGACTAGGCAGACAGTTTCCTTTCGTGGGCTGCACTTTTCCTTCATCCTTGCTCGGGTCCCTAGAGTGGTCCTGCGGGCAGGTAATGCTGTCTGGGTCTGAAAGTGAAGAGATTGCTGAGCCTAGATCATTCTCTAGGCTTGTTGGATGGGCGTTGAGGAGCCAGGAATTGTGTCCACATTCTGCTCTACAGATCTCAGCTTGCAGGGATGACATGCTCATCAGACGGTGGAGAATAAGAAGATAAAAATAGAGTCCTCCTCCGAATCCCAATTAGTCGAGCACCATCAGTATGCTAGCATTTCTAATTTGTTTCTCTACCTTTGATTCCAAAATTGCAATGATTAAAAACTATGCCTTTTAAATGACATTCATGTTTGAGGTCTTGGCCTTGTTTTGTTTTTATTTAAACACCATGGTTTACAAAGTTGTTCACAAACAGTCATTAGGTGTTCATTGTTCCAACCCCAACCTCAACCTCACCCCCAGAGTGACTTCCCTCCACCATCTTCCACAGTTTCCCAATTACCCAGCAAGCCTGCCCCATATCAGATACACACTGTAATTTATAGTTTGTTACAACTTAAAGACTAATGAAATTATCAAAAATACTTCAGTAACTTTAAATTGGGGATAATTATTATATCTGTCTCCCCCAAACCCCTGTACTTCCAGAAGCCCTGGCAGTGAGGCCCACACCCCACAGGTGCCGCCACCTCAACTGTACTTTGGTCCAGTTATATAGATTCTAGAGTTTCTATACCATGCGGCTGCATATGTGGCCACAAGACACTGCCAATTTCCAGGGTAGTGACACAGTAGGAGCACACACCAAATTAGAGGGGAAGAGCACAGAGGTCAAAGAAACTAAGAGCACAGAAGTCAAGGAAACTCAACAAACAAAAGCAGTCACATTGCAGCCTTGGTTTTCATCACAGCCTTGGTTTTCATCATAGCCCAACACCCCATAGGGCATGAGAGTGTTCTTGTTGTGTGAGGAGAGTTCACTGTGTTGGCTCCCTGGCTGGAGCAGCTGTGACCTGCAGCCATGCTCAGCAGGCAGGAATGTGTGGACCCCAGAGTCCAGGGTTGGGCATCTGGAGTGGGGACAGACCATGCAGTGGGGAGGCTGACTACAGTCCCACTTCTCTGCACCCTGTTCAGCCCAGACCCACCTCAGAACCCTGATTTCTGGGTAAATGAGGCCTTTTTTGTTCTCTTGAGTCAACTCTCAGGCTGGACTGAAAGCCCAGCATCTTCAGCTGCAGCCTCGTGGGCTCTGAGTGCATAAGGCTGAGGGCTCCAAGGGGAGACCAGGGGTCCCAGGGAAGGTCCTAGAGGGCCAGAGTCTGGGGTGACTCTGACTTGCCCAGTGCTGGCACCCTGTTCTTGGTCCTGTGCCAGTGGCAACATTGCCAAGAGGACAGAGAGGACAGCATCCATGTCCCATCCATTCCATGTTGTTTTATTCTGGTCAGCTCCAGCTGTTTTCTTTGCTCAGTGTCATCAAACCTTTTCTTCAGTGGCTTGTTTGAGAACCTTGCAGGAGCGAACAGCAGCCTTTTTTTTCCCTCTGGTTCGGACAACGTGTGCCTGCACGTCCCTGAGACCTCAGTTATTCTCCTAACAGTCAGAGCCACAGGGACACAGAACTGAAGAGGCAGATAAAATGTTGACTGCATGTGCCCAGAAAGATCTAGGCAAGTTGAGACAGTGACTCCCATGGCTTAAGTATGTGTTAGAAAGGAAGCACTCCTCTCTCTTTAAGCAGGAAAAGAAAAAGTTGTGTGTTGGGGCAGAGGGAAAAAGGCTTTGGATGAGATGCTGGCTCAGGGGAAGTCAGAAGAAAGCCGAGGCTGAACACAGAGGCCAGAAAACAGCTGACAGGGTAGTGCAGGGGTGAGGGGAGGGCATGGCCTCAGGACAGAAGGCCCAGTTACCACTAGCCATGGCCACCGTGTCTGAAAGAAGCACCCAGCAGCCCTCTGCCTTGTCTCCATACACCTGCCCAGTAGAAGGAGGCTTGCCAGGATGGGGCGGGGAGGGCAGTGGGGCCTCAGCCTGAACTCCTGTCTCCATCAGCCCTTGTGTCTTGAAGACCAGGAAAAGGTTCTGGGCTGTGCCCCACACAGGACCCTGACTCTGGCTTTGTGTTTGGGCCCCCACCCCATGCCTGCTGAATCTAAAGCCCTGCCATGTTCTCAACCCGTCTCAGTGGCTGGTCCTGTCTCCTTCCCAGCCTTCCTGCCCTTTTGGCTCTGAGCAGAGAGCAGAGTGTTTTCCTCATCTGTCTGGGTACTCGGCACACAGACTGCTCACAGGGCATGCTGGTCCACTTGATTCCACCAAAAGTGCAAGAAAGAAATCTCCCAGTATCTCTGCACAAAGAGCTGTTGGGTGTGATGGCGAGTGGGAGAAGCTAGGCAGTGATGGGCAGTGCCCCTGGGGTCTGCAGTGAGCAAGTGCCCAGCCTGTACCCGGCAGTTGGATCCCCGGCATTGGATGGTGCCACCAAGCACTACTAGGTGAGGCCTGACAGCAGTTGTCAGCAGACAGTGTGCAGAGGCGGAGTCAGCTAGAGTTAGGTTCTGCTTTTCTCTGCCCCCACAGCTGCGTGGCCTTGGACAAGTTGACACAGAGTCGTGACTAATAGGCAGCTTCTTCGAGAGGAACTGTTTCTAGCCATCAGAGTGGGCCAAGAACGGAATACTCTATTTGAGTTCCCTTTCCCCTAAAGATAATCTTGTAAGTGGATAACATCTGCATGAAGCATATTTCCTCACCACCCCAGTGAGACTCTCAAAAGCTCATTTTGCCCCATCTCAGCTCCTGCTCCGGCGGCCTCAGTGGTGTGGTACTTCTCCCCCCCAAGACGGGCCTGGCTTCTGTTGGGACTGGGGTGAGGTCACAGGGTTCCTGAACAACGAGGAAGAAAGGAAACAGTCCAAGGCAGAGAGATCACTGCAAAAGAGTGCCAGGGAGTCTTTGAAATCCATTCAACCCATATTTCCTGATCCCATGAAACAAAAATAGAGCAAAATCAACCTAAAAATGCTCTCCGAAACTATTTTGCTTAACTTACATCCCTGAACTGTCTCCCTCAGGGCTCGAGCAGCTCCTCTCACCTCCTTTCCCTGCTCATCTCACCTCCTTTCCCTGAATGTTGAGCTCGGGCAGCCCCTCTCACCTCCTTTCCCTGAACACTGAGCTCACCGCACTTTGCTGCAAATGAACATGAGGTCTGTCAAGCTTTGCTCTGCGTCATGATGGCTGGAGTTTCTAATCTTGGTGAGGATTGTATGGATTTCTGTTGCACAGCGTCTGCACAAGGACATTTTTACTTCTGAGAGCAGTTTGATGGTAAGAGTTTGAACATTTCCTTCTGCTGCCTTTAAAGGAAAATACTAGTGGGTGCTTGTGCTCATGCATTTTATGGGAGCCATGGAAGAAGTATAGTAGGAGAAACGCTTATTAACTCCACATGCATTAGGGATGCGTACACCCTGGGTGTGACCTTCCTCCTGGCACCACCCTCAATCCAGATCCACTGGGCTGAGGGTGAGTCCCAGAGGAAACTGCAGCCTCCCAGCCAGGGCGCCAGGAGGGTTCAGAAGACCAGTCCCACAGCCTCACCATCTCTCGGTGTCTTGTCCAGTAAGCCAAGGTCTGTCCCACTGCCAAGTCCCACCCCGACAGATGACACTTAGTGTGGCAGGCTGGAGGCCTGTCAGGAATGGGCTAACTTTTGTCTTCATGGACCCAACAGTGTGAGGCAAGACAGGTGCCAGGTTATGAGGCTCCTTTCATGGCTCCACACTCGAACCCCTCAGTGTAGCAGCCTTGGAAAGCAGAAGTAAGGAGGTGCTGAGTATAAAGGGCCGAGAGAAGGAGCATGGAAGGAACAGATGCCTCTGGGGATGCGTTTAATATGCTCAGAGCCAGCTGGGCTGCAACTCTGGATAGAGCCTTAATCTTTTGATCGGGTAGAAGGCGCCATTGCAGCTTGAAAGGCAGAGACAAAAAGGGTTTGTAGGTTTCCCCATTTACTGAGAAGGGGACGGCATAAATCAGGCGTGCAGAAAATAAGTTACTGAGCCACCCACCTCTCCTCACAGCACCCTGAGCTCTAGGGATGACTCAGAGAGAAACTGCTTCATAGGGGCAGGCGAGGCAGGGCAGTAAAGGCAGCGGGGGAGGCGGGGGGGGGAGGCTACCCCCTCTGTAGAGACCTGAACATTTTTTTTGCCTTTTGCGTCACACCCGGCAATGCTCAGGGGCTACTCCTGGCTCTACACTTAGGAATTACTCCTGGTGGTGTTCGGGACCATATGGGATGCCGGGAATCGAACCCAGGCCGGGCAGAGGCCGGCCGCTGCAAGGCAAACGCCCTACCTGATGGGCCATCGCCTGACCCCGAGACCTGAACATTTATGCACCCAAGATACACAGCATGGCCCTGACAGTTCAAATTAGGAAGGTGAATGTTGACTCGCCATAGATCCCGGTGTGTCTGACCCAATTTCTCACTGCCTGTCCCATAACCATCTTCACCCGAACTCCTACGCAGTTTTTACCAGGCATTAGTGTCCCTGAAGAACCCTGAGCCAATTCATCTTTTGCCTTTGTGCTTCCAGGAGGAGTCTGAAACAATGCAAGGCATTACACAAGATGCTTGGGACAGAAGTTAGCCGGCCCTGTTCTACCTGAGGGAATTCGCAAGTGGCATCAACGTGAATACAGAAACAGTGACGAAGCCCGACTGAAGCACGCGGATGTGCCGTGTGTCCCGCTCTCTCTTCCCTAATACCGTAACGATGGTGTGGAATAGAAACAGACATTGAGCACCAGAGAGCAGGAGAGAAGAGGCTACGATACGTGGACAAACTGCCCAGCCCAGAGAGCAGACAGGAGGTCTAGGACTGAGAAGCATGGACAGAAGCCCGGAAGGCCAGAGGGCTTCTCCATGGCTGTGGGGATGCTGGACTAGGTCATGGACCAACTTCAGGTTGATGGCCACCAGCCCTGCTTGGGAACGGCAGTAGTGAGCCTAGAGCCATAGGCCTGGGGTGGGGGAGCGTGTCCTTATGGTCCCAGCATGTCCAAACCCAAAGTGAGCTGACCTGGTTTCCTCCTGCCCCGAATGTGAAGTCAGCCACCCCCCAAAGAGAGTACAGGGCACACTTCCATGTCCACAAGAAACGATGATTACCTGATTGCCGTACAAAGGGAGCAAATGGAACAGGGAGCATGTGTATGGGCAGGGGCCCAGGGGGCCTCTTCCTACTCCTGACTCTAAACCACTGTCTCCAAAAGCAATAGGAAGGCAGTTTCGCGCTGAGAATTTCGAACCATGCAAACCATCCAGATTCCCCTAGATTCACCCCTTGCTACTCAGAATTTCCTAAGATCTGAGCTTTGCCGGCTCTGGAGAAACAGCAGCTTGGGGGATGGAGATGTGACCTTAGGCAGGAACTGGGGAAGCTTCCAGTCCAGTCAGGTGAGGGGGTCGTGACCTGGCTTCCCTGGGAAGGGCTTGATCATTCCTACATCAGCCACACTCAGGGCTCTGACCTTCCCCTCTTTTGCAGACACCAATGGCTGACGGCCCGCTGAGGAGGGAAGGGGCAGAGGTGTGTGCGATACTCACAGTCACACGTCCAACAACTCTGCTGCCTCCCAGGAAGTGTGGCCTCTGCCCACTCATGCTTGCCTGGCTGCCATGCTACAGGGTCCCACGTACTGGGAATCCCAGGAGACCTGGCTGTAAGGCCACAGGACAAGTCACCCCTCTCTGTGTGGATGGGGTGTCCCAGATGGATCTCAGAGAGAGCTGAGCCAACGGGCGAGGTTCAGTGAGGCCTGAGGAAGGCTCTGACTCACCCAGGAAAACCTTGATGGAGAAGGGTGGGCTCAGTCCGGCTTCCCAGGGGAAGAGTGAGGATGGTGTCAGGCCAGAGAGAAGCCAGCCTGGCTGGTCACCCCCATGCACCCAGCCCTGGAGTTGGGGGAGCTGCCCAGCTCCTCTGAGCATCCTTTCCAGGCTGCCCCCTGCCCTGGTGCTTCCCTCACACCTGCATCAGCCTCGCCTCTGACAGGCTGGACAGGCCTAGCTGCATTCTGGAAGCTTGCAGGCTCACTCCACCCTCTTCTGTCCATACTGCCCGTCTGGGACGATTCAGTTGTCAGTCCAGGACTGGACTGGGCACCGTCAGGCAGCTGGACTTGTGGTGTCCTGCCAGCTGAAGTCTGTCTTAGGGTCTCCCACCACCAGCCTGCAGGGAAATCTGAAGTCCTCATGCACTGAGTTGGCTCTAAGTCGCTGCCCAAGGAACTGGGCCGGGAAGCCTCTCTGGGAGCTGCTGTCCAGTGTCTCTTGCTGACCTGGCCTGGGCTCATGTCAGACACAGAGGTGCCTGCTGAGAAGGCCCAGCAGCCCGGCCTGCTGTCCGCCCAGGCCGCCGTCCCTTCACGCTCACAGACTCCAGCCGGGAACTCTTGATCCCCAGACTATTAGCGGCAGCAAGGTGGCCGGCGCCTGCAGCCCGTTCCCTAGGAAACCCATCACAGCCCCGGGCACAGGCAGAGATGGAGGAGACTATTGCCATGGGAACAGACAGGGAAGAATGTGGGGTTCTTCAGGTCATCCCCGGGGATGGGGAGCCCGCACTCGTAGGGAAGGAGCTGCTGGACTTCTCTCGACTCAGCCTGACCAGCACCTTGTATGAAGCTCCTAGGGTCCAATGAGCAGCTTCATGACCTCCCCCAGAATTGGGACATCTCCTGCCTGTGAGTCATACTGGCAGGTGGCCCCCGACAAGTCAGTCTCTGCCGGCTATGTTCTAGCCACCACAGCAACTCAGGGAGTCTGGCAGTGGGGACAGAGGAGGCAAGTGGTCACCTCCATCCTGGGGTGCCAGGCAAGAGCCAGTGCCTCAAGGATGACTCTTGGCTTGTGCTGGGGTGGGTGGGGGGGTCACTCTTGGAGGTGCTCAGGGATCCAACCTGAAATCACCTTATTCCACTTTGTTTACTAGAGCCTGGGCTCAGAGCTCCTCTGGGGCTCCTAGATGGGGGGACATGGCAGGCCGCTGTGGCCACCTACGGAGCTGTTGGATGGCTCAGGCCCTGATACATGCCTCCTGGGCTCCCTGTGACACTATGGCCACTGGCCATTCCATCCACACACCTGTCCTCCCTGCTCAGTCAGCTCACAGACTGCCCCTGCTCCCCGGACCCTTCCAACTGGGCCACCCAGGAGAGAGCTAAAGGGTTCAAAGCATTTGCCTTTGTTCAAGCCAAGTCAAGCTCATCTATAGAAAGGGCTTCTGATGACCACTTGGCTCCTGGGGTCGTGGGACTCAGCAGCTTGCCCACCTTGTTCTCGGTGCCCCAGCCCCTGGCAACCCCCGCCTCCCTGCCCTTGACTAGAGGAGCTCCTCCCCCACCATGCCCGACAACTGCTCATCCCAATCAGGTCCACAATCACATGTGTCATGACATGCACACCTTCAGCCCAGCAGGGTCCCCACAGTCACATGTGCCTCGACATGTACAGCCCAGCTATGGCAGCTAAGTGCCTCCTGCCAAGGGCACTGCCCTGTCTTATCTCCGGCTGAATCCCACCAGACCTTGGGGTATCCTCTCCATCCCAGGCTCACACACAGGCAGAACTCAACAGATGCCTGCTTGCACCTAAGCCTCCCTTGGCATCTGTTACTGGGGACTGCCCTCGGGAGAGGAACCCACAAACCTTCTCTGTGGCTCCACACAGCCCCCCACCCCCGCCCAGGATTGTTCATAGCCTTCGCCTACTTGAAACTATAACTGGAACCATTCAGAGATTTGGACTATGGGTGTTAGTCGCTGTCTTTCTCTTTTCTGTCTTGTTCTCTTTGGATTTACATTTCACTTTTCTATATTTTTTGGGGGTGTCTGGGGAGAGCACTCCCGGCCATGTTCAGGGCTTACTTCTGGCTCTGCACTCAAGAAGTACTCCTAGCGGTGCTCAGGGGACCATAGGGGATGCCAGGGATCAAACTCTGGTCGGCCGTATGCAAGGCAAACTCCTTCCCTGCTGTACTATCACTCCGACTTCTCACTTTTTTATTTTGTTTTTTAGGGGCACAGCTCAGGGCTCACTCCTAGAAGAACATATGGGGTGCTGGGAATTAACCTGGGTCTGCCAAGTGAAAGGCAAGGGCCCTCCCCGCCATACTATCTTTCCAGCCTCATTCTCTTGTTTTAAAGAAAGTTTGAAATCCTAAATATACATCAAAAAACAGCAATGAAAATGTCAACAAATTATAAAGCCACATTTTGCAGCATGCACACTCTTGCTGGAGTGTTTACAAAGTCCCAAGTTGAAAAAAAAACAAGTGTTAATTTTAGATTTTTTTCCCCTTGAAGTCACAATAAGAAAAAAAATACAAATCTCAGTTGAAACCCTAGTGCGCAAAACTCGCCATCCTTGGCACCAGGTCCAAACATTTTTCAGGAGAAAGGTGCTCCCATGGGAAGCCCGCAGGCCTTGACACCTGCTAGCCCGTGCTACTGAGCCCAGGCTGTGGCCCCACAGAAGCTGTGGGTACATGTTGTCCCTCTCAGGTCGTGTCCACCTCACAGAGGCCCTGTTGGTCTCAGTCACTGACTCAGACCCCAAACCAGAAAAGACCAATGAGCTGCCACGTGGCCTCTCACGAGCCACCACAGCACGCTAATCCACACACGGTGATAAGTGACTCCCGGTGTGGGCAGGACAGAGCACGGTGGGGGACAGCAGTGTCTCTCTCTGAACCGCCTCCCCACAGCCCCCAGCCAGGTGCACTCTACTCTCACCTCCTCTTGGCCAGGACCCGCCTCAGCACAGGCTGGCATTGGGGCTTCGTGTGAAATGTGAGGAAGAGTGAGCAGGACCTAGTTTGGGGGCACCTCCTGCAGAGACCACCCACTCGGCAAGCCCTGCACATGGGCAGTGGGTCTTCCCTCCATGGGTCCCCTGTCCTGTGCCCCTCTCGTGGGTTGTGTCTGGTACAGAGCCAGAACAAAGGCTCTGGCTGAGGCTGTTGGCAGAGAGAAGCTCCTACTGAGACCCTAGGAGAAGAATCATCTGCATCTTCCAACGGCTCAGCACGTGCCCTCCCGCCACCCCTGGCTTCATGTTAGACGGCCACAAGTGGGGGAGGTGGGGTGGGGGCAGAAGGTTGGGCCCCACCCCTTATCATTTCTGATTCTTGGAAGCTCACTTCCACCTACCCTCTCGTTAGCATGTTTTTTGAAGATTGCAAATGCAATTAGGAAGATAGGGTTGTCCAGGAGAGGCGTAGATCTCTGAATCAGAGCCGTAGGGCTGGAGGCAACCCTGGCTTCACTGTACCTTATCTGGTGGCAGGGGCTGAGAACGCGGTGGAGAAGCCCGACTCAGCTCTTCTGGCTAAGGACTCTCGGACAGGCCCTGCCACGCCGGCCTTATCTCCGCTTCTGCTGACAGCACTGCCTGGCCCGGACCCTGTCCTTTTGTTCTCAGTGTAGTTCAGCTGGTGGGAAGCTGTATGCATCAGCCTTCTGTGATACAGAGTGAAGCTGGTAATTGAGCAAAAGGGATGGGGCGGGGGCAACATTATTTAACGTAGAGCTACTCGGAGCCCAGGGGCCTGGATTTGAGAATGTCACTGAGGCAATTTATGACTCCAGTTTCTTTGTCTCTAAGACGTTGGTGATTAAAACATCTTCCTCATGGACAACGAGGGTGAAAGGTTATTTGCAAAATGCAGAACCAGGGTTGTGATTTGTGATGTAATATGTAGTGCTGTTTATCACATGTCTGGGAAAACTGTGTGAAGGGTTACTCAAAAGTCCTCGCCACTCGGAAAGTGTTGGGATGTGGCCCCTCGTGCAGCTAAGCAGAGCCCCTCCCCAACAACACTGGGTTCCTGGTGCCTGTCCACTGACCCACTGGCCCAGCTGATGAGAACCTCTGGGAGAGAGAAGAAACCACAACCCCCACAAAAAAAGACAAAATGAACCCTTTCTGTGAGGCAGAAAGGAAGCATGAAAGCCTGAGCTGACCAGAGTCAGGCATGCTCACATGTTCCGGCCACCAACACAATGGATGGAGACCCTGGAGTGAGGAAGATGGCCGCGCCATGACAGAAACAGAAGCAGCAAACAAAGCCCTCACCGGTGGGCTTTGCTTATAAAGTCGAGCTGTATTCGAGAGCCATCTGACAGTAGTCTGAAAGGGGGGAGGGGGGGAAATGAAGACATAAAACACCTTTGAAAGCGTTATCAGAAATCTGTGCAAAATGGAGAGACTGCAAACAAGCGCCACTCGTTTCTTGCTGGCCAGCTGCCAGTTGCTGATGCAGCGACTCCGCGAGCCTCCTGGTCCTGAACCAACAGAGGAACCTGTCCCTGCCGGTGCCCAGGAGCAAGCCAGGCCTGTGCAGAGTCTGTGTCTGAGTCGCCGTTAAGATCAGACTGGAGGTGTTCAGAGCCAGAGCGGTGCCCCTCTGCAGGCACAAGTGAGCAACAAGGTGCAGTGAGATTCCCCAATGTGCATTTCACAAGGTCTACTCAGAATCAGCCTTGCTGCAGATCCATAGACGTGCTGGCTCTGCCGCAGAAAGACGACCCGAGGGGAGGGCTCCGGGCCTGCTCCTGTCCCCATCAGGTTCCCCTTTCCTCCCTCTGCCCTGCTGAAAGCAGGAAGGACCATAACCTGGGAGGGCTAGCAAACAGCCCCTAGGACACCCCATGCACTCTGCTGTCTCTCTGCCCCTGTGGTCTCATAGCAATGGACACACACACACACACACACACACACACACACACACATGCACACACTTCACACACACATCAGGGCCTCTTGATTGCCTTCCTGGTTGGTACCTTGGTCCTACATCTCTGCCCGTCTCTGCCTGTGGCTGCCTCAGACAGAAACTGTTCCCCAGTGCACATCCAGGGAACTGCCAGCTCCCCAGCACTGAGGCCACGTGTGCTGCCTCCCAGAGAGTGACACTGGGATCCCTCTTCTCCCTGGGGCACATCTGCCCCATCCCCACCCAGTCTTTCTCTCAGTGTCCATGGTACTCAAGCTGCCCTTCTGGACGCAGGGACCTGTTGGATGGATCCCCAGAGGCTGCGGGAGAGCAAGGGTTGTTCCCCAGGGCGTGGCGCAGACTGGTGTGTCACACGTGCTCCCTCTCCTTGTGTGTGGTCCTAGAGCTCCACTAGCTCCTGATCTGACCAGGAGGCCAGAACAGCACCTGAGCGTATCAGGCCTGGGACCTCGCACAGAGGAGGTGCACAGGCCAGGCCCCGAGGTGGGATCTCAGCAGCACTGACACCATCCTGCCTAGACTCCTGTCACCCTCCCCAATGCTCCAAAGGCCCACACTATGTGCAGCTTTGCCCCCACCCACCCTGCAGCGCTCTGGGCTAGTTCGCTTTCCTGTTTCCATCATCCATCCTTTGTGGAACCCAGCTACTCTTGTGCGGGACCAAGCCCCATGGGCAGCCCAACTCGGACCCTGAGCACCGGCCTTGCCTCTGCTCATGCACAAGTGTGTTCTCTGGCCCTACCTGGCAGGGTGGCCTGGAGAGCAGGGTGGCGCATTAGGCGGCGCCGTCTTTGTGCAGGATCATGTCTGAGCTTAGTCTGGCTACGTCTGGAGTTTGGAGACACTTTAGTGATCTCTGCCAGAGTTTTGTTTTTCACTCCAAGTGACCTCAAAGTATCACAGTCAGCAGACGGCACAGACCACCCCCTTCCAGACAAGTTCTTAAAAATAAAGCAAGTGAGCCCCCAGAGGGAGAATGACAGTGGGCCAGGCTTCCTCCGGCCCCTGCTGGCCTGTGGGCAGGGAGACGGCACCAGCACTGCCCCTCCCGTGTCACGCTCTGCTTGACTTCAACAGGACAATAGACTCCAGGATTTTAAAATAGCTTCACAGTAAGGCAATACAATTGTACCCTTCACCTGGTTCCCTATCCCATCTTACCTGATTATGTGTGAGAAAGAGAGAATGTGCGTGAGAGTGTGCGAGTGTGAGAGGAAGTGAGTGTGTGGAGAGTATGTGTGTGAGAGTGTCAGAGTGTGTGAGAATGTCAGGAGTGTATGTCAGTGTGTGTGAGAGTGTCAGAGTATCGTGTGTAGTGTGTGTGAGAGTGTCAGAGTATGCGTGTGTCAGTGTGTGTGAGTGTCAGAGTGTATGTTAGTGTGTGTGTGAGAGTGTAAAGTATATGACAGTATGAGTATGTGAGAGAAAGTAGAGTGTCAAAGTGTATGACAGTATGAATGTGAAAGTGTGAGAGTGTCAGAATATGTGTGTCAGAGTGTGTGAGTGTCAGAGACTGTATGACATTGTGGAGTGTGTGAGAGTGTTAGAGTATGTGTGTCAGTGCATGAGTGTCAGAGTGTATGTCAGTGTGAGTGTTTGTGAGAGTGTCAGAGTGTGTGAGAGAGAGTATGTGAGAGAATGTGTGTGAATGTCAGTATTTGTCAGAGAGTGTACATGTGTCAGAGAGTGTATTTCAGAGTGTGTTGAGTATGTGTGTGAGAGTGTCGGAGAGTGTATGTCAGGTGAGTGTGTAAGAGTGTCAGAATGTGTGTGTCAGTGTGAGTATGTGAGAGTGTCAGTGTGTGTGTGTCAGAGAATCAGAGAGTATAAGACCGTGTGAGAGAGCATGTGAGGACGTCAGAGTGTGTGAGAATGTCAGAGTGTATGTCAGTGTGAGTGTGTGAGAGTCTCAGAGTATGCATGTCAGAGTGTGAGTGTCAGAGTGTATGTCAGTGTGAATGTGACATTCGTATGCCTCAGTCACCTCACTGTCCCCACGTGGAGCTCCTCTATCCTACAAAAGTCTCCTTAGGGTCTCCCTCACAGCATCCCCTTCCTTAAGTGTGACACCCCTCATCTATTCTCCTTCTCTTTCATTTTTGTTGTTCTGAGGATGTCCCTGAATGGGATCATAGACTATTTCCATTTCATATAATTATCGCTGTGTTAGGTCTTGTCTGCTGTTTTATTGTTCGTTACTCTGCTTTTCATTTCCATTTTTATCCCTGCCATCCTGTGGTGACTTGAACAGATTCTAGAATAGCATTTTGAGTTATCTCTAGTGTTTTCTGATGTATCTATCTGTACAGATTTTTTTAGTGGTGGCTTTAAGTGTTATCCGCATGACTTGTCACTTCCAACTGACGTTGACATTTTACAAATTGGAATATATAGATATAGATGTAGATGTAGATATAGATATATAGAGATAGAGATATATATCGATAGAGATAGAGATAGAGATAGAGATAGAGAGATAGAGAGATAGAGATAGAGAGATAGAGATAGAGATAGAGATAGAGATATATAGATATAACTATAGCTATAGCTATAGATAAAGATATAGATATGTATATACACACACACAAACATATATATATATATATATATATAGAGAGAGAGAGAGAGAGAGAGATTCTTAGCTCCTACCAAAGCCTTTTATATTCTCTGATTTGCCGTCTAATTGTATTAAATATTTTCTTCACAGTGTTGAAAATCACGGGAAATAGCGTTAGGATTTTTGCTTTGGTCATCAATTAGAAAAACTCATAAGACTGAATTTACCCAAATTTCAAAGTTTGCTATTATTTATTCTTCCATATGAAAACTGTTTCTAGACATCCTTTCTGAATGGAAGTCTAGAATTCCATTTCGTTTTCACCAAATGAAAAATCCTAGGCTGAGGGGAGTCTTTTCTTTCAGTCCACGTGGCATGTGCTGATCTGCTCTCCAGTGGCATCTGATATGAACCTCTTTTGTGGAACGTTTCCCGTAGCTGACGTGAAGCCCGAGTGTGTGGAACGTTCCTCGTAGCTGATGAGAAGCCTGAATCTGTGGAAAGTTTCCCACATGTAACATGAAGCTGTATAATATATTGACTCGATTCATCTATATTTTACAAAATTGATGCAATTTTGTAAATGATTGCCCCAAGTACAGCTGTTTTGTCTGTAAACACTTTCTTCAGAGTGTATTGTGTGAGTGTGTAAGAGTGTCAGAGAGCGAATGTCAGTGTGCATTGAGTGAGAGAGTATGTGTGTGTGTGTGTGTGTGTGTGTGCTTTGTCTGTAAACAGTTTCCCACCTTCCTCTCAGCCCTCCTATATCTGATCTAGGAATGCTTTACCTTGTCTTCCCATGCAGGTACCGAGGTTCTACTCCACGTTGGCTTTGCGTTGGCTCATTTCTCTCATCCTATACTAAGGTTCTTTCTTCCCTGTGCCCTACTCCGAGGCTCTGCCCCTTCTCTGTGTTTCTATTTTGGTTTCTGTATTTTGCAATTACAAAATCCGTTTGCTGTCTAGTCTATATGGCCTATTCCTTAGCCAAAATTTCCAGTTCTTCATTTGCCTCATACATGTTTATCACTGATCTGCAGAGCATTTCTGTAGCTTCTGCACAGACCTGCCTGGGTGACTCGAGAGCTCTGTGATGTGTATGGAAGTGTGTTTTTATCACCTTTTCTCATTCCAAGTGAGATTTGCCCAGTTGTCTCAAAATGAAGGATGTTTCCTCTGAAACCTGAACATTTTGAGTATCTTGCGATAAAATTGCATGTCTTTTTTTTTTCTTTGGGTCACACCCAGCAATGCTCAGGGGTTACTCCTGGCTCTGCACTCAGGAATTATTTCTGGTGGTGCTCGGGGGACCAAATGGTATGCCAGGGATCTAACCCGGTTTGCCGCGTTTAAGGCAAACGCTGTCCCGCTGTGGTGTCACTTAGCCTCCTGTATGTCTCCTTTAAACCTTGTCCGTCTCTGCCTCATGATGGTCCTAGTTCCTCTTTGAGCCTCCTGGTGGCCAGAACCACCCGGCACCGGCTCTCTAGCTGGGGCTCCCTGTCACTGCATGAACTGAAGTCACCCACTGGAGTTCCACAGCGCCAGAAAGGCCCAAATCTGGATGGCCGCACTGAGCACTTGGCCTTGGAGTGTGGCTGTGTCTACTTTGGTGTTTGTCTGAGCTTGTCTGGTCTTACCAGGTGGCCCACTGCAGGGGGGAGGGGTGAGAATGGCCTCTTGCAGAGCCTGTGTTCTAGGTGCCAGGCATGCTGCCCTGCACTGTGGATGTCAATCCTTGCTCCTGCCCAAGTGAAGGTACTATTCCCTTGTTCAGACCAAGGGGCCTCCCTCGGCTTCTTGACTGATGTCATCAGCCTCAGGAAACAGAGTGAAGGGAAGGTCAAGCTTGTGTGGGTGCCTGACCTTTGCTCATGCTGCCCCCACATGCTGCTTCCGTGCCCAGAGCCTCCACCAGAGATGCTCCAGGAATCGGTGAGTCATCAGAAAGGCTCCACTCGGTCGCAAGCCTCCTCCTTCTGCAAGAAGCCACTTGCACTGGGGCCCGAGCATGCACAGGCTCAGTTTGGAGCTGGCGTCCTGTCCCGCAGCTCATCCAACCATGGGGTTCACCCGACTCAAGGCAGCTCATTGACACTGTGGGTTCACCCCCGACTCAGGCAGGCCGGGTCGCTCTGACCTACAGCATCGATGCGCTTTTCAGCACCAGGACTTGCCAGCTGCTGACTCCTTCCAAACGAAGCAATTAGTTGAAGCCTGTTACAGGAAAAATTCAGGCCAGTGATTTCAAAATATATCAGTGAGAGAGTTTCCTTCTAGTACCTGAGTTAGTAGAGACAGGAAAACAAAAGCAAGCAAATTATAACCAATATCTACCCATTACCCGATTTTTACTAAGTAACAGAAAAGGGACTCAGCAAGTCATTCATGCACCCAGTGCTCTTAGAGCCAACCGGGACTGGTGAAAGGTATGATGGGGACTCAGGACTTGCTGAGACGGTGCTGGTCCATTATCAGGGCCCCAGAACTGTTTCAAGCTACAGCAACCTCAAGGTGTGAGCAGAAGGAAAGAACCAGAAATGCGCACCCACCCCCTAGAGCACCTGGCAATTGACCCAAGACTCTTATTGAGCAAAGGAGAAAAAATAAAAACCATCAGAACAGGTAGGAGAGGCTGAGACACAATCTCGCCTGGAGCTTCTTGAGGAGACAGATCTGGTTGGTGCTCCAGCATCTATGGGGGCTGGGGGTGGTCCTCCAAGTACCCTGCCTTGAATCTCAAACCTTCTCTCTGCTGCTCCACGCAGAGCAGAGCTGCCTGCAGAGCTACCTCTGGGCCTCCTTCATGGACTGCAAACATAAGCCTCAGAACAGCCATCTCAGACCACAGTGTACTCTCTAGAAGGTTCCAGAGATTGGAATCTTCTCAATAGCCATCTTGGAGCTGCGCTGCTTTGTTTGGGTTTTGCTCTGGCAAAAGCAGGTGAGAATGGATACCAAGGAAATGTGCTGAATGGGAGACAACATGAAAACTCAACAGCCAGGACCTTTTCTGGGTCTGTCTCCAACCGAGTCCCGCACAAAGGCCTGCAGTGCCATCCTCATTTCGGGATGAGCTGTATCCGAATCAGGAAACTTTCACCCTGAAAGCTGTGGCCAGAAAAAATCAGCTCCTGGGTCCCAGCTGAGCAGGCCTACGGCAGTGAGTGAAGTGGGAGAGAGGTCCAGGCCCCTCCTCTGCTGCTCGCCTCACGCCCAGACTGTCGGGCTTTTGCTGGAGTGATGTCACTAACAGGAGCAGGAGACCCACCTGCCCACATCAATTACCCTGCGTCTGTCCTCTACAACTTGTGACATCCAGACATCATGCCTAAGGCACCGGTGTCCATAACATCATTCACAGGAACATTTTCAAACATGGGTGTTGGGCACTCAGGGGGCTCTCAGCAAAGGTGAACTCCTGAAAATATTGCCTGAATGGCATGTGGAACTCGGCACTCTGAGAATGAAC
>JAJIBD010030341.1:0-16554 GCA_021461705.1 Cryptotis parvus
GAATAGAAGATAAAAATAGAGTCCTCCGTAATCCCACGTAGTCGAGCACCATCAGTATGCTAGCATTTCTAATTTGTTTCTCTACCTTTGATTCCAAATTGCAATGATTAAAAACTATACCTTTAAATGACATTCATGTTTGAGGTCTTGGCCTTGTTTTGTTTTTATTTAAACACCATAGTTTACAAAGTTGTTCACAAACAGTCATTAGGGTGTTGTTTCCAGCCCAGCCTCAACCTCACCCCCAGAGTGACTTTCCCTACACCATCTTCCACAGTTTCCCCAGTACCCTTAAGCCTGCCCCATATCAGATACACACTGTAATTTATAGTTTGTTACAACTTAAAAGACTAATGAAATTATCAAAAATACTGCTTCCAGTAACTTTAAATTGGGGATAATTATTATATCTGTCTCCCCAAACCCCTGTACTTACAGAAGCCCTGGCAGTGAGGCCCACACCCCCACAGATTACCCCGCCACCTCAACTGTACTTTGGTCCAGTTATATAGATTCTAGAGTTTCTATACCATGCGACTGCATGTGTGGCCACAAGACACTGCCAATTTCCAGATTAGTGACACAGTAAGAGTACACGCAAATTAGAGGAGAAGAGCACAGAAATGAAGAAACTAAGAGCACAGAAGTCAAGGAAACTCAGCAAACAAAAGCAGTCACATTTGCACCTTGGTTTTCATCACAGCCTTGGTTTTCATCATAGCCCAACACCCCATAGGGCATGAAGAGTGTTCTGTTGTGTGAGGAGAGTTCACTGTGTTGGCTCCTGGCTGGAGCAACACTGTGACCTGCAGCCATGCTCAGCAGGCAGGAATGTGTGGACCCCAGAGTCCAGGAGTTGGGCATCTGGAGTGGGGACAGACCATGCAGTGGGGGGCGGCTACAGTCCCACTTCTCTGCCCTGTCGGCCCAGACCCACCTCAGAACCCTGATTTCTGGGTAAATGAGGCCTTTTTGTTCTCTTGAGTCAACTCTCAGGCTGGACTGGCCCAGCATCTTCAGCTGCAGCCCCGTGGGCTCTGAGTGCATAAGGCTGAGGAGGCTCCAAGGGAGACCCAGGGGTCCCAGGGAAGGTCCCTAGAGGGCCAGAAGTCTGGGGTGACTCTGGCTTGCCCAGTGCTGGCACCTGTTCTTGGTCCTGTGCCAGTGGCAGCATTGCCAGAAGGGCCGAGAGGACAGCATCCATGTCCCATCCATTCCATGTTGTTTTATTCTGGTAAGCTCCAGCTGTTTCTTTGCTCAGTGTCATCAAACCTTTTCTTCAGTGGCTTGTTTGAGAGCTGCTTGCAGGAAGCGAACAACAGCATTTTTCCCTCTGGTTCGGAATAGCTATTGCCTGCACGTTCCTGAGACCTCAGTTATTCTCCTAACAGTCAGAGCCACAGGGACAGAACTGAAGAGGCAGGTAAAATGTTGACTGCATGTGCCCAGAAAGATCTAGGCAGGATTGAGACAGTGACTCCCATGGCTTAAGTATGTGTTAGAAAGGAAGCACTCCTCTCTCTTTAAGCCGGGCAAGAAAAGTTGTGTGTTGGGGCAGAGGAGAAAGAGCTTTGGATGAGGTGCTGGCTCAGGAAGTCAGGAAAACCGAGGCTGAACGGAGGCCAAAAACAGCTTACAGGGGTGGTGCAGGGTGAAGGAGGGCATGGCCTCCAGGACAGGGCCCAGTTACCAATAGCCATGGCCACCGTGTCTGAAAAAAGCACCCAGCAGCCCTCTGCCTTGTCTCCATACACCCAGTAGAGAAGGAGGCTTGCCAGGATGGGGCGGGGAGGGCAGTGGGCCTCAGCCTGAACTCCTGTCTCCATCAGCCCTTGTGTCTTGAAGACCAGGGAAAAGGTTCTGGGCTGTGCCCCACAGGACCCTGACTCTGGCTTTGTGTTTGGAGCCACCCCATGCCTGCTGAATCTAAGAGCCCCTGCCGTATTTCTCCAACCACACGTCTCAGTGGCTGGTCCTGTCTCCTTCCCAGCCTTCCTGCCTTTTGGCTCTGAGCAGACCAGAGTGTTTTCCCTCATCTGTCTGGGTACTCAGCACAGACTGCTCACGAGGGCATGCTGGTCCACTTGATTCCACCCAAAGTGCGAAGAAATCTCCCCAGTATCTGCACAAAGAGCTGTTGGGTGTGATGGCGAGTGGGAGAAGCTAGGCAGTGACGAGTACCCTGGGGTCTACAGTGACCAAGTGCCCAGCCCTGTACCGGCAGTTGGATCCCGGCATTGGATGGTAACCCAAGCACCCCTGGGTGAGAGACCTGACAGCAGTTGTCCAGCAGACAGTGTGCAGAGTGGTGCAGTCAGCTAGAGTTAGGTTCTGCTTTCTCTGCCCCCACAGCTGCGTGGCCTTGGACAAGTTGACACAGAGTCGTGACTAATAGGCAGCTTCTTCGAGAGAACTATTTCCCTAGCCATCAGAGTGGGCCAAGAGCGAATACTCCCAGTGTTCCCTTTCCCTAAAGATAATCTTGTAGAAGTGGATAACATCTGCATGGAAGCATATTTCCTCACCACCCCAGTGAGACTCTCAAAAGCTCATTTCCCCCCATCTCAGCTCCTGCTCCGGTGGCCCTCAGTGGTAGTGTACTTCTCCCTCAAGGCGGGCCTGGCTTCTGTTGGGACTGGGTGAGGTCACAGGGTTCCCTGAACAAGCGGAAGCAAAGAAGCAGTCAAGGCAGAGATCACTGCAAAGAGTGCCAGGGAGTCTTTGAAATCCATTCAACCCATATTTCCTGATCCCATGAAACAAAAATAGAGCCAAAATCAACCTAAAAATGCTCTCCCGAAACTATTTTGTTTAACTTACATCCTGAACTGTCTACTCAAGGCTCAGGCAGCTCCTCTCACCTCCTTTCCCTGCTCATCCTCACCTCCTTTCCCTGAATGTTGAAGACCAGACAGCCCCCTCTCACCTCCTTTCCCTGAACACACAGGCTCACCCACTTTGCTGCAAATGAACATGAGGTCTGTCGAAGCTTTGCTCTGCGTCATGATGGCTGGAGTTTCTAATCTTGGTGGATTGTATGGATTTCTGTTGCTGTGATCTGCACAAGAACATTTTTACTTCTGAGGAGCAGTTTGGATGGTAAAGTTTGAACATTTCCTTCTGCTGCCTTTAAAGGAAAATACTAGTGGGTGCTTGTGCTCACATGCATTTTATGGGAGCCGAAGTATAGTAGGAGAAGCGCTTATTAACTCCACATGCATTGGGATACGTACACACCAGATTGTGACCTCCCTCTGGCTGCCTCAATCCAGATCCACTGGGCTGAGTGGGAGTCCCAGAAACTGCAGCCTCCCCAGCCAGGGGCGCCAGGAGGGTTCAAGAAGACCAGTCCCACAGCCTCACCATCTCACCGGTGTCTCGTCCAGTAAGCCAAGGTCTGTCCCACTGCCGGAAGTCCCACCCGGGACAGATGACACTTAGTGTGGCAGGCTGGAAGGCCTGTCAGAATGGGCTAACTGTCTTATGGACCCAACAGTGTGAGGCCAAGACAGGTGCCAGGTTATGGGGGCTCCTTTCATGATACACACTCGAAGCCCTCAGTGTAGCAGCCTTGGAAAACAGAAGTAAGGAGGTGCTGAGTATAAGGGGGCGGGAGAAGGGCATGCGGAAGGAACAGATGCCTCTGGGGATGCGTTTAATATGCTCAGAGCCAGCTGGGCTGCAACTCTGGATAGAGCCTTAATCTTTTGATCGGGTAGGAAGGCGTCATTGCAGCTTGAAGGCAGAGACAAAAGGGTTTTGTAGGTTTCCCCATTTACTGAGAAGGGACGGCATAAATCAGGCGTGCAGAAAATAAGTTGCTGAGTACCCACCTCTACTCACAGCACCCCTGAGCTCTAGGGATGACTCAGAGGAGAAACTGCTTCATAGGGGCAGGCGAGGCAAATTGGTAAAGGCAGCAGGGAGGCCGGGGAGGCTGCCCCTCTGCGGGACCTGAACATTTTTTTTTTTTTTTGCCTTTTTCGTCACACCTGACAATGCTCAGGGGCTACTCCTGGCTCTACACTTAGGGAGTACTCCTGGTGGTGTTCGAGGGGACCATATGGGATGCCGAGAATCGAACCCAGGCCGGCAGAGGCCGACCGTGTGCAACACAAGCGCCCTACCTGATGGGCTATCGCTCTGACCCCCGAGACCTGAACATTTATGCACCCAAGATACACAGCATAAAACTGACGAAGTTCAAATTAGGAAGGTGAATGTTGACTCGCCATAAAAAAGATCCCGAAGTGTGTCTGACCAATTCCTCACTGCCTGTCCCATAACCATCTTCACCCGAACTCCTCCGTGCCAGTTTTACCGGCATTAGTGTCCCTGAAGAACCTGAGCCAATTCATCTTTTTGCCTTTGTGCTTCCAGGAGGAGTCTGAAACAATGCAAGGCATTACACAAGATACTTGGGACAGGAAGTTAGCGAAGCCCTGTTTCTACCTGCAGGAATTAGGTAAAGTGGCATCAACGTGAATACAGAAACAGTGAAGCGAGCTCCAGGCTGAAGCAGCGGATGTGCCGTGTGTCCCGTTCTCTTCCCTAATACCGTAGCGATGGTGTGGAATAGAAACGGACATTGAGCACCAGAGGCAGGAGAGAAGGCTGCGATACGTGAACAAACTGCTTGGCCCAGAGGCAAACAGGAGGTCTAGGACTGAGAGGCATGGACGGAAGCCCGGAAGGCCAGGGGCTTCTCCATGGCTGTGGGGGATGCTGGACTAGGTCATGGATAACTTCAGGTTGATGGCGCCCAGCCCTGCTTGAGCACGTGCAGTAGTGAGCCTGGAGCCATAGGCTGCAGGGTGAAGCGCGTGTCCTTGTGGTCCCAGCATGTCCAAACCCAAAGTAGGCTGACACAGTTTTCCTCCTGCCGAATGAAGTCTGCCACCCCAAAGAGAGTACAGGGCACACTTCCGTATCCACAAGAAGCGATGATTACCTGATTGCCGTACCAAAGGGCAAAATGGAACAGGGAGCATGTGTATGGGCAGGGGGCTCAGGGGCCTCTTACTACTCTGACTCACAAACCACTGTCTCCAAAAAGCAATAGGAAGGCAGTTTGCGCTGAGAATTTGAACCATACAAACCATCCAGATTCCCTAGATTCACCCCTTGCTACTCAGAATTTACTAAGATCTGAGCTTTGCGCTCTGGAGAAACAGCAGCTTGGGGATGGAGGTGTGACCTTAGGCAGGAACTGGGGCTTACAGTCCAGTCAGGTGAGGAATTACGTGACCTGGCTTCCCTGGGAAGGGCTTGATCATTCCTCGCATCAGCCGCGCTCCAGGGCTCTGACCTTCCCTCTTTGCAGACACCAATGGCTGACGTTGAGGGGAAGGGGCAGAGGTGTGCGATACTCACAGTCACACGTCCAACAGCTCTGCTGCCTCCCAGGAAATGTGGCCTCATAACCCTCGCTTGCCACCTGGCTGCCATGCTACAGGGTCCCCACGTGCTGAGAATCCCAGGAGACCTAGCTGTCCCAAAACAGGACAAGTCACCCCCTCTCTGTGTGGATGGGGTGTCCCAGATGGATCTCAGAGAGAGCTGAGCCAGGGCGAGGTTCAGTGAGGCCTGAGGAAGGCTCTGGACTCACAGGAAAACCTTGATGGAGAAAGGGTGGGCTCAGTCCAGGCTTCCCAGGGAAGAGTGAGATGGTGTCAGGCCCAGAAAGCCAGCCTGGCTGGTCACCCCATGCACCCAGCCCTGGAGTTGGGGGAGCTGCCCAGCTACTCTGAGCATCTTTTCCAGGCTGCCCCTACCCTGGTGCTTCCTCACCACCTGCATCAGCCTCGCCTCTGACAGGCTGGACAGGCCTAGCTGCATTCTGGAAGCTTGCGGGCTCGCTCCGCCTCTTCTGTCCATACTGCCCGTCTGGGACCCCGTCAGTTGTCCAGGACTGGACTGGGCACTGTCAGGCAGCTGGACTTGTGGTGTCCCTGCCAGCTGAAGTCTGTCTTAGGGTCTCCCGACCACCCACAGCCTGCAGGAAATCTGAAGTCCTCATGCACTGAGTTGAACTAAATTAAGCTGCCCAAGGAGGAACTGGGCCGGGAAGCCTCTCTAGGAGCTGCTGTCCGAGTGTCTCTTGCTGACCTGGCCTGGGCTCATCAACCAGACACAGAGGTGCCTGCTGAGAAGGCCCAACTGGCCCGGCCTGCTGTCCGTGGGCGCCGTCCTTCACGCTCACGACTCCAGCCGGGAACTCTTGATCCCCAGACTGTGGCGGCAGCAAGGTGGCCGAGCGCCTGCAGCCCACGTTCCCTAGAAGCCCTTCCACGGGCACGAGAGGCAGAGATGGAGGAGACTATTGCCATGAGGTGAGCCAGGGAAGAAATGTGGGGTTCTTCAGGTCATCCCGGGGGATGGGGGAGCCCGCACCCGTGAGAAGGAGCTGCTGGACTCTCTCGGACTCAGCTATTGGCATGTATAGATTTCCTCCTAGGGTCCAATGAGCAGCTTCTTGACCTCCACAGTGGGACATCTCCTGCCTGTGGGTCATACTGGCAGGTGGAAACTGACTTTAAGTCAGTCTCTGCCCGGCTGTGTTCTACAGCCACCACAGCAACTCAGGGAGTCTGGCAGTGGGGACAGAGAGGAGGCGAGTGATCACCTCCATCCTGGGGTGCCAGGCAAACCCAGTGCTCAAGGATGACTCTTGGCTTGCTGGGGTGGGTGGGGTCACTCTTGGAGTGCTCAGGGATACAACCTGAAATCACCTTATTCCACTTTGTTTACTGGGGCCTGGGAAACAGAGCTCTAGGGCTCTTCCCTAGATGAGAGGACATGGCGAGCCGCTGTGGCCTCTGAGCTGTTGGATGGCTCAGGCCCTGATACACATGCCTCCTGGGCTCCCTGTGACACTATGGCCACTGGCCATTCCATCCCACACACCTGTCACTCCCTGCTCAGTCAGCTCACGAAGACTGCCCTGCTCCCAGGACCCTTCCAACTGGGCCACCCAGGAGAGAGCTAAAGGGTTCCAAAGCATTTACTTGCTTTGTTCAAGCCAAGTCAAGCTCATCTATAGAAAGGGCTTCTGATGACCACTTGGCGGTCGTGGGACTCAGCAGCTTACCCCACCTTGTTCTGCCGGTGCCCCAGCCCTGGCAACGCTCCCCTGCCCGCTTGGCTAGAGGAGCTCCTACCCACCATGCCCGACAACTGCTCATCCCAATCAGGTCCACAATCACATAAGTAATGCGAGCATGAACACCTTCAGACCAGCAGGGTCCCCACAGTCACATGGCTGCCTCGACATAGCCTGGCCCAGCTATGGCAGCTAAGTGCCTCCTGCCAGAGGCACTGCCCTGTCTTATCTACGGCTGAGTACCACCAGACCTTGGGGTATCCTCTCCATCCCAGGCTCACACTGAAGCAGAACTCCAGCAGATGCACCCTTGCGCTCAGCCTCCCTTGGCATCTGTTAGGGGACTGCCCTGGCAACCCACAAACCTTCTCTGTGGCTCCACACAGCCCCCACCCCCGCCCAGGATTGTTCATAGCCTTCGCCTACTTGAAACTATAACCTGGAACCATTCAGAATTTGGACTGACTATAGGTGTTAGTAAGCTGTCTTTCTCTTTTCTGTCTTGATTCTCTTTAGATTTACATTTCACTTTTCTATATTTTTAGGGGTGTCTGGGGCCTCCCGGCCATATTCAGGGCTTACTTCTGGCTCTGCACTCCTAGAAGTACTCCTAAGCGGTGCTCCAGGGATATGAAGGATACCAGGATAAAACTCTAGTCAGACGTATACAAAGCAAAACTCCTTCCTGCTGTACTATCACTCCGACTTCTCACTTTTTTTATTTTTGTTTTTAGGGGCTGGCTCAGGGCTACCTCCTAGAAGAACATATGGGGTGTAGGAATTAACCTGGGTCTGTAGAGTGAAAGGCAAGGGCCCTCCCCACCATACTATCTTTCCAGCCTCATTCTCTTGTTTTAAAATCCTAAATATACATCAAAAAACAGCAATGAAAATGTCCAACAAATTATAAAGCCACATTTTTGCAGCATCTTGTGGCTCTTGCTGGAGTGTTTACAAAGTCCCAAGTTGAAAAAACAAGTGCTGTTTAGATTTTTTCCCCCTTGAAGTCACAATAAGAAAAAAAAAATACAAATCTCAGATTTGAAACCTAGTGCGCAAGGCTTCGCCATCCTTGGCACCAAGGTACAAACATTTTTCAGGAAAGGTGCTCCCATGGGAAGCCCGCAGGCTAGCAGCCCTGCTAGCCCGTACTACTGAGCCCAGACTGTAGTAAACTGTGGGTACATATTTGTCCTCCAGGTCGTGTCCACCTCACAGAGGCCCTGTTAGGTCTCAGTCACTGACTCAGACCCCAAACCAGAAAAGACCAATGAGCTGAACCGTGGCCCCTCTCCACGAACCACCACAGACGTTAATCCGCGCGCGGTGATAGTGGCTCACGGTGTGGGCAAGACAGAGCACGGTGGGGACAGCAGTGTCTCTCTGCAACGCCTCCCCAGCCCCCAGCCAGGTGCACTCTACTCTCACTCCTCTTGGCGGACCCGCCTCAGCACAGGCTGGCATTGGGGCTCGTGTGAAATGTGAGGAAGGTGAGCAGGACCTAGTTTAGAGGCACCTCACTGCAGAGACCACCCACTTTCGGCAGAAAGCCCTGCACACATGGGCAGTGGTCTTTCCCTCCATGGGTCCCTGCCATAAGCCCCTCTGGGTGGGTTGTGTCTGGTACAGAGGCCGGAACAAAGGCTCTGGCTGAGGCTGTTGGCAGAGAGAGAAGCTCCTACTGAGACCCTAGGAGAAGAATCATCTACCATCTTTGTGACTCGCGTGCCCTACCGACGCCCCTGGCTTCATGTTAGGCAGAAGCCACAAGTGGGGAGGTGGGGTGGGGCAGAAGGTTAGGCCCCACCCTTATCATTTCTGATTCTTGGAAGCTCACTTCCACCTACCCTCTTACGTTAGCATGTTTTTGAAGATTGCAAATACAATTAGGAAGATAGGGTTGTCCAGGAGGCGTAGAATCTCTGAATCAGGGCGTAGGGCTGGAGGCAACCTATTTCTGTACCTTATCTGGTGGCAGGGGCTGAGAGCGGTGGGCCCGACTCAGCTCATTCTGGCTAAGGACTCTCGAGACGAGCCTGCCACGCCACGGCCTTATCTCCGCTTCTGCTGACAGCACTGCCTGGCCCGGACCCTGTCTTTTGTTCTCAGTGTAGTTCAGCTGGTGGGAAGCTGTATGCATCAACCTTCACAATGATACAGAGTGAAGCTGGTAATTGAGCCAAAGGGATGGGCGGGGCAACATTATTTAGCATTAGAGCTACTTACCGGGCCAGGGGCCTGGATTTGAGAATGTCACTATGAGCAATTTATGACTCCAGTTTCTTTGTCTCTAAGACGTTGAATTCGAAACATGCTTCCTCATGGACAACGAGGGTGAAAAGGTTGTTGCCAAATGCCGAGAGAACCAGGGTTGTGATTTGTGATGTAATATGTAGTGCTGTTTATCACATGTCTGGGAAAACTGTGTGAAGAGATTTACTCCAAAGTCACTTTAGCCACTTAGGAAAGTGTTGGGATGTGGCCCTCGTGCAGCTAGCAGAGCCCCTCCCAACAACACTGGGTTCCTGGTGCCTGTCCACTGACCCGCTGGCCCAGTAGGGAACCTCTGGGAGAGAGAAGAAACCACAACCCCCACAAAAAAAAGACAAAATAAGACCCTTGTGGGGCAGAGAGGAAGCATGAAAGCCTAGGCTGACCAAGAGTCAGGCATGCTCACATGTTCCGTCACCAACTTTAATGGATGGAGACCCTGGAGTAGGGAAGATAGCCGCGCTCATGACAGAAACAGAAGCAGCAAACAAAGCCCTCACCGGTGGGCTTTGCTTATAAAATCGAGCTGTATTCGAGAGCCATCTGACAGTATTAGTCTGAAAGGGGAGGAAAATGAAGACATAAAACACCTTTGAAAGCGTTATCTTAAATCTGTGCAAAATGGAGAGACTACAAACCAGCGCCACTCGTTTCTTGCTGGCCAGCTGCCAGTTGCTGATGCAGCGACTCGCGAGCCTCCTGGTCCTGTGAACCAACAGAGACCTGTCCCTGCCGGTGCCCAGGGTAAGCCAGGCCCATAATGCAGAAGTCTGTGTCTGAGTCGCCGTTAAGATCAGACTGGAGGTGTTCAGGTGGTGCCCTCTGCAGGCACAAGTGAGCAACAAGGTGCAGTGCTAATGTTGCATTTCACAGGTCTACTCCAGAATCAGCCTTGCTGCAGATCCATGGACGTGCTGGCTCTGCATGAAAAGAAGACTGACCGAGGGGAGGGGCTCCGGGCCTGCTCCTGTCCCCATCAGGTTCCCTTTCCTCCACTCTGCCCTGCTGAAAGCAGGAAGGACTACATAACCTGGGAGGGCTAGCAAACAGCCCCTAGGACACCCCATGCGCTCTGCTGTCTCTCTGCCCCTGTGGTCTCATAGCAATGGACACACACACACACACACACACACACACACACACGCACATGCACACACTTACACACATCAGGGCCCCTTGATTGCCTTCCTAAGTTGGTACCTTGGTAACACCATCTCTGCCGCATCTCTGCCTGGCTGCCTCAGACAGAAACTGTTCCCCCAGTGACCATCCAGGAACTACCAGCTCCCCAGCACTAGAGGCCCGCGTGTGCTCTGCCTCCCAGAAAGTGACACTGGGATCCCTCTTCTCCCTGGGAGCATCTGCCCCATCCCCACCCAGTCTTTCTCTCAGTGTCACGGGTGCACTCAAGCTGCCCTTCTGGGCGCGGGGACCTGTTGGATGGATCCCCAGAGGCTGCGGAGCAAGGGTTGTTCCCAGGGCGTGGGCGCAGGCTGGTTGTGTCACCGTGCTCCCTCTCCGTGTGTGGCCACAAACTCCACTGGCTCTGATTTGACCAGGAGGCCAAGAACAGCACCTGGCGTATCAGGCCTGGGATGCCGCTGAAGGAGGTGCACAGGCCAGGCCCAGTGGGATCTCAGCCTTTGACACCATCACTGCCCTGGAAACCACTATCACCCTCCCCAATGCTCCAAAGGCCCACACTATGTTGTGCAGCTTGCTTTACCCACCCTGCAGCGCTCTGGGCTAGTTAAACTTTCCCTGTTTCCATCATCCATCCTTTGTGGAACCCAAGCTACTCTTATTGTAGGACCAAGCCCCATGGGCATGCTTCGGACCCTAGGCACCCGGCCCTTTTCTGCTCATGCCTGGGTGTTCTCTGGCCCTACCATGGGGTGGCCTGGAGGAGCAATTGGCGCGGTGGGCGCGCCGTCTTTGTGCAGGATCATGTCTGAGCTTAAGTCTGGCTACGTCTGGAGTTTGGAACCCCTTTAGTGATCTCTGCCAGAGTTTTGTTTTTCACTCCAAGTGACCTCAAAGTATCACAGTCAGCAGACGGCACAGACCACCTTACAGACAAGTTCTTAAAAATAGCAAGTGAGCCCCAGAGGGAGAATGACAGTGGAGCCAGGCTTCCTCCGGCCCCTGCTGGCCCTGGGCAGGAGACAGCACAGCACCACTGCCTCCCGTGTCCCGCTCTGCTTGACTTCAACAGGACCAATAGACTCCAGGATTTTAAAATAGCTTCACAGTGAGCACACACAATTGTACCCCTTCACCTAGTTCCCTATCCCATCTTACCTGATTGTATTATTGTGAGAAAGAGAGATGTGCGTGAGGTGTGCGAGTGTGAGAGGAAGTGTGAGTGTGGAGTATGTGTGTGAGTGTCAGGTATATGAGAATGTCAGGGTGTATGTCAGTGTGTGTAGAGGTGTCAGGTATGCGTGTGTCAGTGTGTGTAGAGTGTCCAAGGTATCGTGTGTCAGTGTGTGTGAGTGTCAGAGTGCATGTTAGTGTGTGTGAGAGTGTAAAGTATATGACAGTATGAGTATGTGAGGAGAAAGTGAGTCAAAGTGTATGACAGTATGAATGTGAAGTGTGAGAGTGTCAGAATATGTGTGTCAGGTGTGAGTGTCAGAGACTGGCCTGTATGACATTGTGAGTAATGAGAAGTGTTAGGTATGTGTGTCCAGTGCATGAGTGTCAGAGTGTATGTCAGTGTGAGTGTTTGTGAGAGTGTCAGAGTGTGTGCGAGAGAGTATGTGAGAAGAATGTGTGAATGTCAGTATTTGACTCAGAGGGTGTACATGTGTCAGAGAGTGTATTTCAGAGTGTGTTGAGTAATTGTGTGAGAGTGTCGGAGGTGTATGTCAGGTGAGTGTGTGTAGAGTGTCAGAATGTATTGTGTCCCAGTGAGTATGTGAGAGTGTCAGTATTATTGTGTGTCCAGAGAATCAGAGAGTATAAGACCGTGTGAGAGAGCATGCTTGAGGGACGTCAGAGTGTGTGAGAATGTCAGGGAGTGTATGTCAGTGAGTGTGTGAGAGTCTCATATGCATGTCAGAGTGTGAGTGTCAGAGTGTATGTCAGTGTGAATGTGTAATATTCGTATGCCTCAGTCACCTCACTGTCCCCACGTGGAGCTCCTCTATCCTACAAAGTCTCCTTAGGGTCTCCCTCACAGCATCCCCTTCCTTAAGTGTGACACCCCTCATCTATTCTCCTTCTCTTTCATTTTTGTTGTTCTGAGGATGTCCCTGAATGGGATCATGGAGCTATTTCCATTTCATATAATTATGCTTGTGTTGAGGTCTTGTCTGCTGTTTTGTTTGTTACTCTGCTTTTCATTTCCATTTTATCCCTGCCATCCTGTGGTGACTTGAATCAGATTCTAGAATAGCATTTTGGAGTTATCTCTAGTAATTTTTCTGATGTATCTATCTGGATTTTTGTAGTGGTAGCTTTAAGTGTTATCCGCATGACTTGTCACTTCCAACTGACGTTGACATTTTACAAATTGGAATATATAGATATAGATGTAGATGTAGATATAGAAGTGTATAGAGATGAGAGATGTATATCGATAGAGATAGAGATAGAGATAGAGATGAGAGATAGAGATAGAGATAAAGAGATAGAGATAGAGATAGAGATAGAGATAGAGATAGAGCTCTAGCTGGCTATAGATAAAGATATAGATATGTATATACACACACTAACATATATATATATATATATATATAGAGAGAGAGAGAGAGAGATTCTTAGCTCTACCAAAAACCTAATCCTAGCATTTAAAGCCTTTTATATTCTCACAGTTAGCGTCTAATTGTATTAAATATTTTCTTCACAGTGTTGAAAATCATAGGAAATAGCATTAGGATTTTTTGCTTTTAGAGGTCATCAATTAGAAAAACTCATGAGACTGAATTTACCCAAATTTCAAAGGTTGCTAGTATTTATTCTTCCATATGAAAACTGTTTCTAGACATCCTTTCTGAATGGAAGTCCTAGGAATTCCATTTCAGTTTCACCAAATGAAAATCCTAGGCTGAGAATTCTTTTCTTTCAGTCCACGTGGCATGTGCTGATCTGCTCTCCAGTGGCATCTGTATGAACCTCTTTTGTGGAACGTTTCCCCGTAGCTGATGTGAAGCCCGAGTGTGGAGCGTTCCCCGTAGCTGATGAGAAGCCTGAATCTGTGGAAAGTTTCCCATATGTAACATGAAGCTGTATAATATATTGACTCGATTCATCTATATTTTACAAAATTGATGCAATTTTGTAAATGATTCCCAAAGTACAGCTGTTTTGTCTGTAAACTACTTTCTTCAGAGTGTATTGTGTGAGTGTGTAAGAGTGTCAGAGGCGAATGTCAGTGTGCATTGAGTGAGAGTATGTGTGTGTGTATGTGTGTGTGTGTGTGTGTCTTTGTCTGTAAACAGTTTCCCACCTTCCTCTCAGCCCCTCCTATATCTGATCTAGGAATACTTTACCTTGTCTTCCCATGCAGGTACCGAGGTTCTACTCCACGTTGGCTTTGCGTTGGCTCATTTCTCTCATCCTATACTAAGGTTCTTTCTTCCCTGTGCCCTACTCCGAGGCTCTGCCCCTTCTCTGTGTTTCTATTTTGGTTTCTGTATTTTGCAATTACAAAATCCGTTTTGCTGTCTAGTCTATATGGCCTATTCCTTAGCCAAAATTTCCAGTTCTTCATTTACCTCATACATGTTTATCACTGATCTGCAGAGCATTTCTGTAGCTTCTGTTTCTACAGACCTGCCTGGGTGACTCGAGAGCTCTGTGGTGTGTATGTGGAAAGTGTGTTTTTATCACCTTTTCTCATTCCAAGTGAGATTTGCCCAGTTGTCGCAAAATGAAGGATGTTTCCTCTGAAACCTGAACATTTTGAGTATCTTGCGATAAAATTGCATGTCTTTTTTTCTTTTTTTGGGTCACACCCAGCAGTGCTCAGAGGTTACTCCTGGCTCTGCACTCAGGAATTATTTCTGGTGGTGCTCGGGGACCAAATAGTATGCCAAGGATCTAACCCGCTTTGCGCGTTTAAGGCAAACCCTGTCCCCTAATAGTGTCACTAGCCTCCTGTATGTCTCCTTTAAACCTTGTCCCTCTCTGCCTCATGATGGTCCTGTTCTTCTTTGAGCCTCCTGGTGGCCAGAACCACCCGGCACCGCTCTCTCTAGCTGGGAGCTCCCTGTCACTACATGAACTGGAGTCACCCACTGGAGTTCACAGCAAGGGCCAGAAAGGCCCAAATCTGGATGGCCGCACTGGAGCACTTGGCCTTGGAGTGTGGCTGTGTCTACTTTGGTGTTTGTCTGAGCTTGTCTGGTCTTGCCAGGTGGCCCACTGCAGGGGAGGAGAAGGGGTGGCCTCTTGCAGAGCCTGTGTTCTGGGTGCCAGGCATGCTGCCCTGCACTGTGGATGTCAATCCTTGCTCCTGCCCAAGTGAAGGTACTATTCCCTTGTTCAGACCAAGGGGCCTCCTCGGCTTCTTGACTGATGTCATCAGCCTCAGGAAACAGAGTGAAGGGAAGGTCAAGCTTTGTGGGTGCCTGACCTTTGCTCATGCTGCCCCCATGCTGCTTCCCGTGCCCAGAGCCTCCACCAGAGATGCTCCAGGAATTGGTGAGTCATCAGAAGGCCTCCACTCGGTCGCAAGCCTCCTCCTTCTGCAAAGCCACTTGCACCTAGGTGCCCCGAGCATGCACAGGCTCAGTTTGGAGCTGGCGTCCTGTCCCGCAGCTCATCCAACCATGGGGTTCACCCGACTCAAGGCAGCTCATTGACACTGTGGGGTTCACCCCGACTCAGGCAGGCCGGGTCGCTCTGACCTACAGCATCGTGCGCTTTTCCAGCACCAGGACTTGCCAGCTGCTGACTCCTTCCAAACGAAGCAATTAGTTGGAAGCCTGTTACAGGAAAAATTCAGGCCAGTGATTTCAAAATATATCAGTGAGAGGAGTTTCCTTCTAGTACCTAGTTAGTAGAGACAGGAAAACAAAAGCAAGCAAATTATAACCAATATCTACCCATTACCGATTTTTTACTAGGTAACAGAAAAGGGACTCAGCAAGTCATTCATGCACCCAGTGCTCTTAGAGCCAACCGGGACTGGTGAAAGGTATGATGGGGGACTCAGGACTTGCTGAGGCGGTGCTGGTCCATTATCAGGGCCCCAGAACTGTTTCAAGCTAAAGCAACCCTCAAGGTGTGAGCAGAAGGAAGAACCAGAAATCGCACCCCACCCCTAGAGCACCTGGCAATTGACCCAAGACTCTTATTGAGCAAAGGAGAAAAAATAAAAACCACCAGAACAGGTAGGAGAGGCTGAGACACAATCTAGCCTGGAGCTTCTTGAGGAGAGACAGATCTGGTTGGTGCTCCAGCATCTATGGGGGGGCTGGGGGTGGTCCTCCAAGCACCCTGCCTTGAATCTCAAACCTTCTCTCTGCTGCTCCACGCAGAGCAGAGCTGCCTGCAGAGCTATCTCTGGGCCTCCTTCATGGACTGCAAACATAAGCCTCAGAACAGCCATCTCAGACCACAGTGTACTCTCTAGAAGGTTCAGAGATCGGAATCTTCTCAATAGCCATCTTGGAGCTCGCTGCTTTGTTTGGGTTTTGCTCTGGCAAAGCAGGAGAATGGATACCAAGAAATGTGCTGAATGGGAGACAACAGATCAACAGCCAGGACCTTTTCTGGGTCTGTCTCCAACCGAGTCCCGCACAAAGGCCTGCAGTGCCATCCTCATTTCGGGATGAGCTGTATCCGAATCAGGAAGCTTCACCCTGAAAGCTGTGGCCAGAAAAATCAGCTCCCTGGGTCCCAGCTGGCAGGCCTACAGCAGTGAGTTAAGAAGTGGGAGAGGAGGTCCAGGCCCCTCCTCAGCTGCTGGCCTCACGCCCAGACTGTCGGGCTTTTTGCTGGAGTGATGTCACTAACAGGAGCAGGAGACCCACCTGCCCACATCAATCACCCTGCGTCTGTCCTCTACAACTTGTGACATCTGTGACATCATGCCCTAAGGCACCCGGTGTCCATAACATCATTCACAGGAACATTTTCCAAACATGGTGTTGGGCACTCAGGGGGCTCTCCAGCAAGTTAACTCCTGGAAATATTGTGATGGCATGAACTTAGGCACTCTGAGAATGAAC
>JAJIBD010030342.1:0-171812 GCA_021461705.1 Cryptotis parvus
ATAGATAGATAGATAGATAGATAGATAGATAGGTAGATAGATAAGATAGATAGATAGATAGATAAAAGATAGATGATAGATGAATTAGATGGATAGATAGATAGATAGATAGATAGATAAAGGGAGCAATGGATGGATGGGTGGATGGGTGAATAGATGATACTACTATGTGCCAATATCATTGGTATTTGTCTTTTTCCTTCTGACTCGGTGTCTATGCCATGTTCCAGTTCCATCCTAGCAGCAAAGTGAATGACTTACCTGTATTAATAAATTCTCTTAATAATATTCTATGTATGTTATTGTCATCTTTATTTGTTCATCTTCTTAGGACTTAGGTTCTATCTGAATTTTGAATACAAAACACTTACCCAAAGAACATGTATTTTTTCCAAGATATTTTTAATATTCAATGTAGTTTTTTTGTGTTTCCGGAGGTTGTCTGTCTTTTTATTAGTGCTTTCTATGTAAATTAAATAGTTGCCACTGTAACATATTTTAGTTCCATTTATAATTTTCTGGATCTATCTCTCTCTATATTGTTTTTCATTGAAGCTTTGTCATTGGGTGGGAGATATTGATATTCTTACGAGAAGAAATAAAGGGTTCACCACTGGCTTATGTGAAGTTAGTAGCCTTGGGAGAGTCTCTCCTGCTTACCTTTCTACTACCTGGGTCACAGGGGAAATATTTGGGGAGTGCGGCAGGAGGAATTTAGACCTGAGAACAGTCATGTGAGCACCTGCATAATACAGATCTTTCATCTCACCAATTCTATAAAAAGTATCAAAATGCACCCAAGTATATTTTCTCCTGGTATAGAAAATAATCCCACGGCGGAACTCCGCAGAATTATGTTACTCAGAGTAGAGGACAATTGCTCTTTGCAGGAAAGGTTTGTCAGTCTACTACCAGATTGTTTTAACTTAATAGACTTTTCTCAGAAAAAATTTCAAGGAAGACAGTGGTGGAAATAAGATAATGTTTTGAGAGGTGAGGTATCATATGGAAAAGAAACATGCTCAAGAGAGAATACATGGGGAGGAGGGACATACATATCACACATAGATTGAGTGAATTTCCAAGGCAGAGGAATATGCCTAAAGTTAAAAGTATGCTGGCACATATGTGGGCAAAAACTAAATAAAGTATATATTTCGGAGAGACAGAAGTGAGTGAAAAAATAGGGCAAATGTATCCAAATGTGAGACAGTTCCTCTGCCAAGTTAATTTATAGCAGTTTTAGAATGAAGTCACTGGATCCATTTTCTAGGATAGTTTGTCAAGGAAGCACTGGAGATATTGCTGGTCTTTTCTTAGATATTCTTTTCATAACTGTTCCAGGTGAGCCTTTCTCCCAAAAGGTCAGGCCATGCTCTAGGCTTGGAATTCTGTATCTTGATAGTTTTCCGATCTGTAGTGCTCAGATGGATCCTGTGTGTCTTAAAGACCTTCATGCATTCCAACTAGTTCAGGTTTCACACTATGTTTTCTTCTAATATCCATTACCAATCTATCTCTGCTTGCAAGATTAGGAAAATTGTTCACAAGCAATAAGAGTTCCTTTTAACTCACAAAATCTTTTTACCCTATACCTAAAATTTCTTAAAGTATTGCTTATGATGCATTTTATTCTTCTTTAAAGCTTACACTATTTAAGAAGTATTTAAATTATGCCCAAATATTTTAAGATTGAGGCACTGAATAATAAATATCGATCAGGGAAATAAAGATAACAATGTCTTGGTTATGTTTAATAGGTAAATGTTTTTAAGTATGACACTAAGTCCACAGCCCCACAGTAAAAGTAATGTAAATATAACATCAACATAAAATATTCTCTTTAATATTCTTTATTAAAAAAATTTTTTTCTTAAAATTTAAAAAAATTAAGCAAGTATTAACAGTTTGCAAGCAGTGCATTAGTAGATTGCGTATAAAATATCATATATTAGATCGAGGCTGATGGAATGATTTGAGGCTCTACTAAGTTCTGGAGCAGGATGATGCCTGGGCTATCACATGTGACAAGTATTGAGATGTTACGGGTGACCACTCAACATATCTGACATACGGGAAGACAGTGTACAGTGATTTAGATACAATGGATGATTTTGTAAGAATATGTGAAGTCTCTCAAAATAGAAAATAATTACACATTAATCCATGCTTCACTGTCTTCCCGTTCATCATTGATTTGCTCTAGCGGGCACCTGTGTTATCTCCATAGGACCTGTCTCATACCAGTAAGCCCTAAGGCACCTGCTTGCTCCAGGAACATAAAAGCCTCAAACCATTCCATCAAGTCATGAGAATAGGTCTATAATTGTTACTGGCAGTATCAAATAGATACTGGTAGCTTGCCAGGCTCTGCCGTGTGAGTAGCATACTCTTGTAGTCATCTCAAAATCCAGCATTTATTGATGAACGCCGCAAGCCGGCTGTGATAGGCTGGTCTGCTGGGTGAAGTTCTGATGAGAGAGAGTCGGATGTGGGAAAATGGAGGGCCCTCATGGGTAGGGCTCGTCACGCAACGTTATGAGGGCTCTGCTGGGGTGGCGGGCCAGGGCTAGAACCTACCATCCCTCCCAGGCGTCTCACAAGCAACTGGGCACTGTGAGAGCCGGTAGCGGCTCTGCCCATATCTGTCTCTGGATCAGCATACCTGGGTCGGATTAAAGACTGCAGCAGGGGTGGATCTGGATGAGCCGGGCTGTATTAGGCTGGTCTGCTGAGTGGAGTTCTGAAGAGAAGTCGGATGTGTGAAAAATGGAGGTCATAGAGGTGAGGGCTCATCCATGCAATCCATGCTTAAGTATTTTAATAGAAGTATATTCAAAATAAGAATACAGAATGAATATAGTAATTTCTGTTTGGAGACTTACACATATCCTGAAGAGAAGAGACAACAAATGCTAGCGGGGATGTAGGGAAAAAGGCACTCTCATCCATTGTTGGTGCGGATGTGGACTAGTACAGCCTTTCTGAAAACAATATGGACATTCCCTCCAAAGACTAGACATTGAGCTCCATTTGACCCAGCCATATCACTCCTGGAAATATACCCTGGGAAGCCAAAATATACAGTGGAAACACCATCCCTACTTTTATGTTCCTAACAGCATTATTCACAATAGCCAGAATCTGGAAACAACCAGAGTGTCCCAGAGAATTGATGACTGGATAAAAAAGCTTTGGTACATCTACACAATGAATACCATGCAGTTGTCAAAAAATGAACTTATGAAATTTGCCTATTAATGGATGGACATGGGAGAGAGGATCATGTTGAGTGAAATTAGCCATAAAGAGAGACAGATATAGAATGACTGCATTTCTTTTATTAAAGAAAGAGAGACAGATATAGAATGACTGCATTTCTTTGCATGGCGTTAAGAGATATATACATATTATCCAAAATCCAAGATCAGGCGAGCATGGAACAGGAGGTCTTGTCAAAGGTGGAAGTATCACAAATGTGTGGGAGTCAGAGGCTAGGTAAGACAGAGAATGGAACAGTGTGCTAATAATTGTCTCAAGGTGCTGATACCAACCTAGAACTGAGCATTAAGTACAGGCAAAAAAGGATACACATACAACCTCTTAATGTATTATTGTAATCCACAATGAGGAAGGGAAGGAAAAGAGAAAGAGAGAGAGAGAGAGAAAGAATTTAATAACCTGCCACAGAGGCAGGCTGGGGAGGTAATCGGACATTAGTGGTGGGAAATGGGCACTGGTGGAGGATGGTGCTGGAACGTTGTATGACCGAAACCCCAAATATGAACATGTTATGAATATCTTTGTAACTGTATATCTCATGGTTGTATAATAAAATATTTTAATAAAATAAATTATAAATCGCTGCAAAAAATAAAAGTATATTGCTGAAACAAAACAAAAAAAGAATGTCTAATGGTTCAGAGAATTAGTACAGTGGGTGGAGCACTTGTGTTGTAGTTGACCCATGTTCGATACCTGGCACCTTCTATGAACCCCAGGGAGAGGTTACTAACAGGAGTGACCTCTGAGTGCAGGAGGGTGTGGCTAGAAATGAATAGATAAAATACCTGCAAAACTACTCCCAAATAATTTTGCTGGTACCTCAACTTTAAACGGAGGAGCATATATTACTTTTCTTGTAGGCTGTGAATTTTTCAATCATTAAAAATCCAGTATGGATAGCAAAAAGTGTAATTTCCTAGTGTGAAACTAAATAAATACTTTCTCAGTCTGATTTTTAAGGTGAGGAGTGATAAAAGTGTGATTGTATAGCAGAATAAGTGCTGGCTATGAATGTGCTCTAAGTCTTATTAAATTGAAACTTCTATATTTTTCTCTTCAATATATCAAACCCAGTCTAAAATGAAAACATCAGAAAATTCCTGAGAGAGACATGCTACAAAATAACTGACTAGTTCTTTTCAACATTCAAGTCAATAAAAACATACTTAAAATAGTTAAAAACATATTGTTTTTCTAGAATGATAGAATATTAGTGCTGTTAGGAAAAAGAAGAAAATCAAATGCAATTAATTTGGATACAGTGTTTCCTTCACAAAAATACATGTATCAATACGTCCAAGTTATATACCTTAATTATATAATTTAACCGTTAGGTTATCTCCAGAATCTGAGGAAAAAAGTCATCATCAAAAAAGACTCACACTCACAAAAAGGGCAGACAAAATTCTAAGAAACTATGGAGTATGGTTTGGAATCTATAAAAGATAAGACCATTGGGTTAAAAATGAATGAAATATACATAAAAGTAATAAGCTTGAGTTTCTAATTATGAATCAGTATTACAGCATTAATTGTGACAAATGTCTTAGAAATGTAAGATGCTGATAAAAGAAAAATTAGGGTGTATGGAAATCTTTGTACCATCTTTATGATTTTATCTTTGTGTTTCTAAAGAAACATTTCTGATTACCCATAGTTTTGAAATAACAGACAATGTTTTCACGTTTAATAAACAGAATTACATTTCTCAAGGAGTTTCATGTTATTAAAATGTATTAATATTCTTAACACTCACATTATCAAAGTAGCCATCCCTTCCACTAAGAGATTCTATTTTTCCTGTTAAATGCAAATTATTATTTGGGAGGATAAGCTCATTAAATGTTTAGCAACCATGAAAAATATGAGTGGTTGTTAGTCTCAACAGTCTCCTATTTCTTGAAAATTTGGGTGGAAATGATGGCACTGAGGAGGTGGTAAAGGATGAAGTAACTGACTTAAAAAATAAGCATTTGGCAGGAGGGGTAGGAGTACATTGGTGGTGGAAATGGGGCACTGGTGGAGGGATGGGTGCTGGTATACTGTATTACCAAGAACCAATTATGATCACCTTTGTAATTGTATGTTTCACTGTGGTAGCAAAAAAATAAAAAATAATAAAAATAAAAAATAAAAAAAAGCATGTGAGTAAACAGTCAGATGGAAGGACTCAAAGACCCTGATCACTCTAAGACTTAAGAAGAATTGAAGAACTAATCACAATCTGAGATAAAACATCATTGTCCTTGATTTGAAATGGCCTTTGTTCTGTGAAGATATTTAAACATTCATCAACTTCATATTTTCTTTTAAACTATGGAATTTTTAGATATCTAAAAAAGTGTGATTAGTTCAATCTGTAAAGTTTCTACCAGAAACATCTATTTTTTGACTTCTACCAAGAGAAATTCAAAAGGAATTAAAATTCTGAGAATAAATGTCTGCCTTCTCCTCTGGATTTGGGCAACTGAAAATATAAAGTGTTTACATTATATTGTCCTCACCCCCAACAACACACAGGAGGAAGATGACCCTCCCCCACGAGACTAACTGGTGTAAGAGGATGTTTAGACATACCCTATCAATGAGAAAGTTAGAGAAGCTCTGGGAGGAAGCAATGGGTACTCTGACCTTTTAGAACCAACAGCTTAGTAAGAACCCCATATACCAGTTGTCCTATAAAACCCTACAATATGCTAAATTCCTCTCCTACTGCAGTTTTCCCAACTTTTCAATATTTTTTTTATCCTTTTAAGTCTGCGATTTTATTACTCAATGTTTTCTTTTTTGAAAGTATTGACAAACTGGGGACTGCGGACCAACACAAAATGAGCTTATATCATTCCAGCATCTCAGATAACCTGGAGGGTGGCTTATAGGACTAGCCCAAAAGGAATTTGACCATGCTAGTGACAGTAAACACTAGTCTGCAACTTGCCCTTCCTTAAGACAGACTTTCTCATTTTCCTCTGTACACTGCTTCTTGTGAACAAGCATGCAAGTTGGTGCTGTAGGGCATGAATCTGTGTCTTCCAGACTGCTGCCTGTTTGCTTCATCAAGTTCTTTCTATTCATCACTCTGGATGGATTGGCCCCCGTGAGTGCCAGTGGAACTGGAAGTTCATAGTCTGAGCCTTTGAATGTAAATGTTATAGTTGGCAAGCTAAGGAAATACTCTGGCAATTCCATGTTGAGAACTAAAAAAACCTCTGAGTGACATTTTAGATTTGAGGAACTATCATTAATCATTCTTTCGACAATATTTTATGGAATGCCAATTCTATTCAGGACTAGGTTAATAATGGGGGCCATTAATTTAAAATAGTCTCTATTTAACTGTTGATTGGGGGATGTTATAATTTTGAAATCCTAATTACTTGTCAGACTGAATTATTAAATAATGCCAAAAATGCTATTGTTATTAACATAGGATATTGTTATATTGTTAAATTAATATAATATTTTGAAGAAGAAAATAGAATCTCTGTCCACAGATATATAAAGCCGTAAAGAATAAGTAGTACTAAAACCTCTAACAAAGGAAATGACTTATTCTTATGGATAAATGGATAAACATCATTGGCTATTTGTCCTTTTTTTTTTTTTTTTTTTTGCTTTTTTGGGTCACACCCGGCAATGTTCAGGGGTTTCTCCTGGCTCTGCACTCAGGAATTACTCCTGGTGGTGCTCGGGAACCATAGGGGATGCCAGGATCAAACCTGGTCCGTTATGGGCTGACTGCATGCAAGGCAAACGCCCTACCCCTGGGCTATCACTCCAGCCCAGTCCTCCTTTCATGTTGCTTTTAATCCTCAACCTACTGTTTTTACTCTGGAATTGAGAATGGTGTTTTGTAAAGCCAAGAAAATTTTGACTTTAGCTAGTTATTTGCATCTCATTAACACATGACTATTGTTAATTCAACTAAAATATCACTGCTCCATGGAAAAGGAAAAGAAAACTTAATATTTAGACTTCAAATTGTGAAAAGTAAGGGTTGGTAGTGAGAGCTCTGATGAGATGTTTTCTCATCCTCCAATGTAAGCTCAAGTTTATGTATCATAATGGCAGGTGGGTTATTCTTAATAGAAGAAAAAATCACACTAAAATTTTCATTAAAGTGGTATAGCATCTGTCTTTGAGAATAATATGACAGGTACTCAGATCCTAGTTGAAAAAAATAAATACATATTTTTAAGTTGAGATTGCTATAACTGAGGCAGGAACTAATTTAGACATTGTGAGGGAAATACAGAGTAAACAAAAGACCAAAGGCAACAGAAACAAAGAACAAGAGAACTGACTTTCTGTAGGAAGCATGCTGGTTGTGTGGGTGGCACATTCAAACAAAGAAGGACTCCAACAGTGGCAAGGGAGGGGTCCAACTGGGAGGAGGAAGAGGAGCTGAAGGGTAGGAAAGCGTTATGCATGAAACCTACCAGCAGCATTACCATAAACTTAAAAAGTTGTGTACTTGAAAATCAATCATGAATAACTTTGTAATCATGAAGACAAAAATTTAATTTTAAAAACTAGAGACCAAAACAAACATGATATGGACTACCTGAAATGTTACTCAGCCATAAATCATGTGTGAGGTCCTGGCTTTGATCTCCAGTATGTATGGGGAGTGCAGGGGTAGCAAGAAATACATGTAGCATCATCTCTACATGTAAGACATAGAAACATAGGAAGATTGTAACAAATAGCCAAAAGTCACAGAAGCTGAGAGTTGGTCTACAGAACTGAGTTTACCAAGGAGTGAGGTGGTTATTAGAGGGGACCTAAGGCATTGATGGAGGGAAGTGGATACTCTGGTGGAAAATCTGCTGTTGGAATATTGCAAGCATGAAACTCTATCACAAACAGTATTGTAAATAACAGTGCTTCAATAAATTTTGAGGAAAAGAATCTTGAACGTGTGTGTGTGTGTATGTGTGTGTGTGTGTGTGTGTGTGTGTGTGTGTAATCTGAGAAGAGTTGTTCTGTTCTCTTCCCTATAGTCAAACATTTGCAGTCTGAGTTAGGGCTAGCATGTTGATGAGTCAGAACAGAAGGGCTTCTCAACCTGTGAAACAGCTTTTTTTCATCCTATGGCTGAGCCAAAAAGAAATCTATAATTTCACCCCCACTACAACCAATTTTATTCCATGCTCTCTTAGATTCCCAAATGTGGTCATTTTTCTGTGACATGAATAAGATGGATAGCATTCTCTAAAGCTAGAAGATCGTATGTAAATTTCACTTAGTTGTTGTATAAGCATCTATTTTTTAAACCAATGAAAATATTTTTAATTACTAATAATGTGACAATTTTATGGTGAAAATGGAGACACATCATATACTTTAGATAACCCAGTTGACAATTTTCAGTCTTTCCTGCCTGGGGTGTGCCCAGAGAGAGAGTAGAAATATGACCCCCAATGAGGGCACCGAATAGGCAGCTTCCTTTTCCTAACTCCATACCTGCAGGCTAACTGATGGCAGAAGTTAAGAGCAGTGTTCACATGTGCAGGACAGAGAAAAGAACATCAGACACTAAGAAGCTATAAGCCATTATCAGGCCACCAGCAGCTGAGCAGTCATCCTCAAACCTGACACTGGGGACCAAACAGAGTGGTATCTGGGCTTCATACATTGGACAGAGTAGGGTTTTGAGCTTTAGTTTACACAACAATAGAAAGTTGGAACTTCCTACACTTCCTACACTATGATGAAATTCATCATATCTTGGAAAGGGTGAGATGGAGCAGTGTGAGATGACTACAATGGCAACAGTCATGGCAAATGTGTTCTTGTTTAGACTTTTAAGCCATTGGGATATTGATGCAGGAATAGTGATGAGTCTCCATGTTCATCCACTGTTCTATATTTTCAAGACTGGAAATATTGAGTAATAAAGATGCCTAGACTCAGAGTTGGAAACAGTAAGTTTTATTGAAAAGTAGAAGGGAAAGGAAAGGAAACCAACCAAATGCAGAGGTACTTCCTATAGGACTCAGTTAATTCTGGTCTGTTCTGTGGAGTTTTTATTAGGAAGACTGTCATTGTGTTGCTTGCAGAGTCACAAGAATGTTAATGGAGAATGCAGGGATCTTACAGAGCGGTCAGCCTGAGTTAGATTTTTTGGGGTTATTTGGTCTCCATTATTTCTTAGTGTCCATGAGCCAAAATATGGTGCAGAATCTATAATGTTGACAATTGTTGACTTCCTGTTCTCATAAAGAGCATAAGAATTTTCAGGAATATTAAAAATGTAGAATGGGGACAGTAAAACATTGGACTCCTTACAGCAGTTGGCAGGGATAAACTGAGCTTCCTCTTTCAATATCAAAGTCATCTAGTGGTCTGTGAGCTAATTTTGTACATGGTCCCTAATATCTCACCAGAGTTTTGAGAACTGAAATACGAGCTTGTGTGATATATATTGAAACACTATTCATATGTAGTTGACTAAGGTAAATCATTGAGACAGTATTTATCATTTGAAGAAAAGGAAAAATATAATGATGCTGAAGATGAAGGTAAAGTACAAAGCAGAGCTATGGTTAATAGGAATATAGAATGTGATCCTGGTGGATTCCCTGGGTGACTTACATGGAGTGGGGAAGACAAAGGTGGCAGCCTTCAGAAGAGCATCTGCCATTTTCTCTCTCTCCACCTCTGCAACCTAAAAATGGCGGGCAGCAATCAAGGGCACAAGCAGCACTTGAGCATGGGAGCATATGTGTACTTTCTTTGTTCAAGTTGGCTTTTTATTTTATTGTATTTGTGCTTTTTGTGTCACACCCACAAAAGCTCAGGGGTTACCCTGACTCTGCACTAAGGATTCACTCCTCGTGGTGCTTGGGGACCATATGGGATGCCGGATTGAACCCAGGTCTGCTGCATGCAAAGCAAACCCCTACCCACTGTGCTATTGCTCCAGCCCCTCAAAGATGGCTTTCATAGGTTTTCTCCCAAGCTGCCCACATGGGGCTTTCTACCAAGGTAAGAGTTCATTGCTAGGATAGTCACCAAGGGTGGGGGTAGTCTTGGGAAAATCTGATGGTCATTGAAATGAATTGAAATGCTGACGTTCCTTTCCTGGCCTTTGTTCCTAATGGAACTTCTTCAGGTGGGGGCAGCCTTCCCTGGATCTGTACTGACTCCAGGTAAAGGTCTTGTCAGGACTTAGTTCCTGTGTTCACAAGGTCGGTGCTGATAACCTGAGGGTAAGTTGGCTTTTATTACTTCTCAGGAACTCATTGCCATGGGACCCTTTCCTACTGCAAATGGAAGAGAAAGAAGAGATTTTAATACTGAACATTTTATATATATACACACATTTTATATGTCTATACATTTTATATATATACATATTTATATATATGTGAAAGCATGCAAATATATTTACATATATGCATATATGTATAAATGTATATGTATTACATATGGGACCAGCATCCCATATGGTCCCCTGAGAACTGCCAGGAGTAATTTCTTAGTGCAAAGCCAGGAGTAACCCCAGAGCATCGCCAGGTGTGACCCAAAAGAAAAAAATAATTACTGGTGGTGCTCAGGGGACCTTATGGGATGCCAGGGATTGAACCCAGGTCAGCCGGGTGCAAGGCAAACACTCTACTCACTGTGCTATCCCTCCAGCCCCTAGTTTTATAACTTCAAAATAGAAAAATATCATGTTCCTGAAATTTAGTGTCTCTTACTTCTGTCTTCAATTGTTGAATTTTATCTGTAATCATATAATTATATCATTATAGTTATGATTATAATTATATATGTTTCACATTATTAGCTCTTGTTTCAAATAAGTTTTCCATAAATAAATATTGATATCTCTTTTAAATCCTTAAATTTGTTTGAAAAATTTGTATGTGTGGAGCTATATGGATAGTAAAGTGGGAATGTGCTTGTTAGACTTGAATGCGCCAACCCTACTTCCATCTTTGTTACCCCATACGGTTATTGAGCCACGCCAAGAGTGATCCCTGAGTTTGAGCCATCACTGAGAACTTAGAACTATGGGATGTAGCTCAAGAAGCAATATATATGTGTAAGTGTGTATATGTGTACACACATGTATATGTACACACATGTATATGTATAAAATATATGCGAATGAAAATATAATAAATTGTGTGTAAGCAAAAATGCATGTTTTGTATTATATAGCAGTTAGGATATAAAGGATATAACAGCATTTCAATTCAGTCTAACACTCTCCCAACTGAGCTATTTCAGCGACAACAGCATTTCAATTTAGTAAATTTTTTCTATACTTTTTAGATGTCATACACATTCTCCTGTCTTCCTTTGACAATGAAAGAGTTCTTCATAACACCCTGTGTTTTTCCTTGGTAGCATAAGAGTTTGTATTCTACATTATATGGATTTCATGATATCTTTCTGTTCATCACTCCATTTCTTTTGCTTTCTTTATAGTCTATATTTCTGTCTGCTTCTTTTGCTATAATTGCTTTTACTTTCAAATCTATAACAATTTAACATGTTGATGCCAGCACTGCAATTTGTGTTAATTAAAATCACATTCAAGTGTGAATCACTGGTATATGCACTGTATCAATATGTTAATATGATTTTTTCTTTAGATTGCTTTCTTGGAGTGATATACCTCTCAGCATTCTAATTTTAACCTACTGACATAGTTGAAGTGACTTTTCTATAGCTAACATAATTAGATGATGCTAATTCAATTTACTAACTTGTAATTAGATATCCTTTAAAAAGCTATATTTATATTACTTTTTCCTAATTATAGGTTATATAGACTTTATTTTCCATTACTTTTTTTTTCTTTTTTCCTACTGTTTTCCACTATTTGTTGTTTTTGTACTTTTTGAACTAGGTAAACTTTTATGGGGAATTAATGCTGTGTTTCGCATCTATCCTTTTGTGTAGCTTTCAAAAATGCTGTCCTTGATACTGATATGTATACTTTTCACATATTGAACAAATTGTGCAGTGTACAAGTTTATCTTCCTTTATATTCTCTAAATTCTTTGTTAGAATAATAAATATTAACTCCATATTACTTGAAAACTTATTAGATAGCATTTTACATTTTATTTTGAACATCAGATTAGATTATTCAAAAGAATAATTGTATATATACCGGTTTACTTATTCTTTTATAATTTGGTGTCCTTTACTAGAGAACTGATTAGCGACCTCCTGTTAGCTATTCTTTTAAGGATAGATCTATTAACAGCAAATTTCCATTTTTGTATTTAGTACTACAAGACAGTAGATGCCCAAAGTGGGCAATACTACCCCCAGTGGTACATTCCAGAATAGGTCAGTCTAAGCTTTGGATTCAATTGGAGACATGGAATGTTTTATATTTGCTTGTTTGTTTTTAAGTAGATTGCATAATAGGAAAAATAAGTTGGGGAACTTCTTTTATGGTATAGTTTTACTGGATTCATCTGTTTTGAAAATTCTTTTAGCATTTAAAACATGTAGTGCCATATCTTTCTTATAACTACTAAGGAGTAATTTGCTGGCTTTTGAATTGGTTCTGGGTCACCAGTTCTCCCTCACTACTTTCACAGTATTTTCCTTGTCTTTAAAAGTTCCAGGAATATCTATGTTGTGTTCCACAGTGAGCCTTGGTGTGTTTATACAATTTAAAGTTCATTTAACTTCTTGAACCTGCAGGTTTATGTTTTTTGTCAAGTTGAGAACTTTTGCTCCTTTATTACTTCAAATAGTTTATTTCTGATTCTCTTCTTTCTCTTACCAACGCTGAACTCTGGTAAAATAAGTGTTAGCTATTTTGTTGTACTTCTTACAATTACTCAAGGCTCTGTTTTTTCCTTATTGAATTTTCTGACCTCGTTCAGGCTGAGCAATCTATTTATCTACAAAATTACTGTTTTTTCTTTTTATACTCCATTTTGTTATTAAAAGTAATTCATTTGGAAAAACATTTTGTCTGTGTAGTTGGGGAATGGTATTTTTCAATTTTGCAACACCACTGTAATTTCTTATTTCTTTATTATATTTCTCTACAGACACTTTCTTGTTTCCTGGAACAATGCTTTATATTTCTCATTTTGTGTTCATAAACTCTTGTTGAATCAATTTTATGATGGTTAATAAGTTTTTGTTAGATAATTCTAACATATTATTAAAATTTGTGTTGCCTTTTTTTATTCTAATTAAATGTTTCCTTATGTTTAATAATTCATGTCTATTTTTAAGATTGTGGATTTGATGTTTCAAAATATGTAACTTTCTCAAGTATTCTGTTTTATCTGGGACATTGTTCTGTCAGCCGTGCAGAAAGGTCCACGTCCAGGACTTCTCCTCAGCCTCTGTTGATATCTGGCAGAACAAAGTGCTCTTCATAACTTTGCACTGGGAAGAAGAGAAGTTCTAGGTTTTCACTCAATGTCTACCTAGGAAAATTAGCAATGCTTTGTTACAGTTTCCTATATGTTCTCTGCTGATATCATGACACTATCGCTTGATGGTACTAAAATACTGACTGTTCAGTTAAATCTCTTCTGAAACCAATTTTACTAGAGTAGAAAGCCAAGTTTACTATGTAGTTTCTACTGATGTTGCTGTAAGAGAATTACAATCCAGCAGTTCTGAAAAAATCCTACCCTCTTTGATACTACCCACAAAGGGAAAAGGGTTGATTGATTCACTATAGCCACACAAAGATAGGAGTTCAGACTCCTACTGGAGGTTTGTTGACATGGCAATTAGGTCCAAATTTGAGTGGTGTATGTTTACATGTGTTTATGTGTGAGGGTGTGTATCACTATCACTATCACTATCACTATCACTATCACTATCACTATCCTCCCGTTGATCATCTATTTGCTCGGCCGGGCACCCAGTAATATCTCCATATGTCCTGTCTCATGCTAGTAGAGCCCAAGGGCATCTATTCACTCCAGGAACATAAAGAGCCTCAAACCATTATATTAGGTCATGGGAATGAACTAATATAATTGCTACTGGTATTTGGCATATCAATAAAACAGGACAGCTTGCCAGGCTTGCCATGCAGGTGGTATACCCTTGTAGTCACCTCTAAATATAGCATTTATAGATGAACCGCGTGGCAGCCGCCCGAGACGGGCTGTCATGAGGCTGTCGCTGGGTGGAGTTCTGATGAGAGGGAAGTCCGGATGTGGAAAATGGCGGGCCTATGGTGATTTTGAAATTATCACTACCTTGAGACCAGCAGTATAATTTATATAATTTATAAAGTATCATTAGGAGTACAGTGTTACTGTACCACCCCCATGACAAGAATGCCAGCAACCCTTTCCACTGTCCTTTAGTTTCCTCTGGCTCCTTCCCTTTTGGCAGTCTCAATTTTGTTTGTTTTAATCTATGTTTCAACTATAATCACATCACTATTGTCTCAGCTTTCAACATCATAATTGATGAGATGGATAGAGAATATCTATGAGAAATTGGTTTGTTTTTAAATTCTGTGCATACATTTTCTATTCTGTACTTCTCTTTGACGTAGTTGGCATCTCCCAGGGCAGTGTAGAAACACCTTCATTTGTCTGTTTGCCTGCTTTTTGGATAAATCGTTGGTTGTAAACTTTATGAAGTTATTCTCATTTCTTTTATAAAAGAAATCAATATATGGCTTATTCTTATGGTTTTAAAAAGAATCAATATTTGGTTTATTTTAATAGGGAGAGGATAAACTGAATAATATCTTCTATTATTAGGGAGATAATAGAAGATATTATTCAGTTTATCCTCCCCTATTAATATCTTCTATTTAATAGGGAGAGGATAAACTTGAATAATATCTTCTATCTAAATTGGTTATTTGAGTTCATCTTAAATGGTAAGAATGTTTCATGAATTATTTTTAAAGTCAAAATTTAATATAATAAATATATAATTAATCTTTGAGTAAAGCTGACTATTCAAAAGTGCTTGTATGTACTGAGACCAATTTGCATGAAAAAGCAGCTAGTAACACTTTTAAAAGAGAAATAAGAAAAAAAAGGGATACTCTCAATATTAAGTTAAGTAAAATAGACTGGTAAAAATTACAAGAATGTCTTTTATGTCAAATATACAAGTGTCAAATATGCAAGTAGAGTTATTACACTTTAAGTAATAGAAGGAATAGTATCCCTGAAACTGCAGGTATTATTTTTTTTTTAATATACTTAATTTAGTTATGTGCAAAGATAAAAGAACAGAACTTGTTATCTTATAATTTAATTTCAATTGCATTCTAGAGGATGAAAGTAAAATATTTTTTCTTTTCTACTTCCTATGCTTTTAATAGTACTGTTGAATCATGAATTTCACATTTTAAATGTGAAGTAAATTATTTTTATAATAATTAGATATACTCAATAATTTTAGAATATAGTATAGCCTGATTTATTACCATACTTGCTGATCTTTTTTTCATTTTGCTAAATGTCTTTAATGTAAACATCACTAAATTCTCACAGTCTCAAAAATACAGGACCATCATTGTTTTATATAATTATACCACTTTTCTATAGGTTAAATATCTTTCCAATAAACAGATAATAGGTCTTTAAGATTAAACAACTTGTGTTTGTCCTAATCTTGAGCTTAAGGTTTTAAAAACTGCTTAATACATTACTACATACAATCTAAAAGAATTGCTACAATGATTTCTTAAGGCAGCTTCAAAGTATTCACTCTAGAGTGGGAAGAAAATGAGGTTCTGGGGTATTAGACACAGTTATAGTTTGTCCTTCAACACAGGTTAGAGTCTAATTTACTATGGGTCATGTAAAATATCTAGAAATAAAAATCTTACCTTGAGCTATAAAATAAAAAGTGACCTTTAAAATCCAATACTACAGACAAACAACTTTTGTCTTCAGAGGTGTTTGAAGGACAAAATAAGGATAGGGAAGTTCGCTCTCATTTTCTAGGTACGTAGTGTCGTTGTTAGGTAGGGAAGCAGTCACTAAAATAAGGGGTTTGAGCTTCTAAATTAATACGTAATTCTCGTATTTCTGAAGTTTTGAAAACTACTCAAACTTCTGTACCTTGGAATAAAACAGGCAAACAAAAAATAATAGGATCCAAAGTAGTCTTATAAGTAAATGGATTATTAAGATTTTTATGTGCTTCTCTTTAATTATTTTATATAATCATTCCACCACGTGAAACAAAAACAGAAAGAAAAAATAGGTTTAAAGAATAAAACATTTATAATTATATGAATTTTAAGTGGAATAGCTATTGAAAGCAGAATCATAGAATAGAAATGAATTAGCTGTCCCCATTTAGAATACTAATTTCATAATGCACTTCCCTGAGATCAGCTAACAGGGAAACTACTGACATGGTCATTAAAGTTTTCTTAAGCATACAAGTGTTCCAATGTTTTCAGTGAACATTGGAAAAATTTGTTCCATATGTTGAAAATTTCAGTTTAGGGCATCTGGGATAAGATAAAATCATGTGACATTTGAAGAAGTACAGTATCACTTGATCACTTGATCACTTGAATCCCGTTATTCATCGATTGCTCGAGTGGGCGCCAGTAGCATTTCCATTGGACCCTATCACGTGCCAATGTAGCCCAATGGCATCTGGTTGATTCAATAATATGAAGAACCTCAAAACATTCCTTCAGGGTCATTATGAAGAAGTCTGACCCTGTAGGTGGGCAGCCATGTGATCTTTTGACATCCCATGGGATCCAGTCGGTAACGGCTCTAGTTCAGCAATTGTCTCCAAATTGCCTTACATGTCCAGCCCATCTGATTTTCGATGCCTTGGCAGAAGAGACAGTGTCGCTAACTCTGGAATAGTGATGGAGGTTGGAACTCCGGATTCCTTCTCTCACTTGAGTGAGGGGTGATATTCCAAGCATAGCTCTTTCCATTCCTCTCTAGGAGAACTGAATAGCATTCTCATCCTGCTTTCGAGGGGCCCAGGTCTCTGAGGCATATGTTAGTGCAGGGAGAATGGAGGAGTCAGAGAGATGTGCCCGGAGTCAGAGGTTCTTTGTCCTTTTAGCTATTTCTTCCATGCTTTGAAGGTATTCCATGCCGCTCTCTTCCTCCTGCGCAGAACAGGTTTTAGGTCTTTCATCATGAAGACTTCTCGACCTAGGTACACATAACTGCTGCATTCAGAGATGTCTGTTCCACTGAGAGTGAATGGGGCCTCTGGAACTAGTTCATTTTTCATAAACATGGTATTCATTAGATTCAGCTGTAGACCTACTCTTTCCACATTCTCGGTCGAAGTCAGCCAGCATTTGTGCCGCTTGGATAATGTCTGATGTTATTAAGACAATGTCATCAGTGAAGCGGAGGTGATGTAGTTGCCAACCATCTATCTTCACTCCCATTACTTCCCATTCTAATTGTTGCATGATGTTCTCGAGGATGGCACTGAAGAGTTTTGGTGAAATGGTATCACCCTCTCAAACCCCTCTTTTGACATCAATGATCACTTCCTTGTAGAATGGTGAGATCCTGTGGTAAATCCATAATACAGCTCACAAAGGAACTTGATGTATTGGGTTTGAATGCCCTGTTTGGCTAGGGCTTCAATGACCGCTTCAGTCTCCACAGAATCAAAGGCTTTCTTTTAAATCAACGAACATGACACAGAGCGGCATCTTGTACTCCCTACAAACCTCAATGAGCTTGGTTACTGTGTGGATTTGGTCGATTGTGCTGAATCCTTTCTGGAAGCCAGCTTGCTCACATGGTTGTCCTTCATCTAGTGTTCTGCCAATCCTGTTCAGGATGACTCGTGTAAACAGCTTGTAGATGACGGACAACAGGCAGATGGGGCAATAGTTGCTGATGTAGTGAATGTCTCCCTTCTTGAACAGTAGAACTGTCCTGCTGGTTTTCCACTGGGAGGGACACCTTGCATTCGGACAGGTAGTGTGTGAAGAACCGAGCTAGTGTATAGATGAGTACTGATGGCAGTTTCTTCAGGTGTTCGGGTCTGACTTTGTCTGGGCCTGGTGCTGTTCCCATCTTTACCAATGAGATGGCATGTCGGATTTCAGAAGGGAGAATGTTGGGAATGACATATTCATCCTGCAGAATTTGGTATGTGTGCAGGTGGACGTGGCTATCAAAGAGATCTGAGTAGGAGTCATGGATAATCTTCTCCATTGCCTTTCTGGAAGATGTGATAGATCCATCAGGGCGTCGGAGGGCAGTCATCTTGGTCTTATGTTGGCAAAATGCTGGCTGACTAAGATGAGGCCAGTCATCTTAGTCATCTTGTTGGCAAAGGACAGGCGGGCAGTGCGAATGCTTTTTCCCAGCTTCTGCTGCATTTTCCAGTATTTCAGCTCTTCTGTCTTTGAGGTCTTCCTTTATCGCTTCTCTGCACTGCTTTGCAAGCTTGAATGTTAGCATTTGGTCGCCTGAGGCTCACGCCTTGCCATGTTGGTGAATGAGCTCCAGAATTTTTGAAGACAGGCGTCCTTTTGTGTCTTTCTCTCTCTTGGCATTCTCCGCACAATCATGGAGGTGCTGAACCAGTCTGTTGTATTCTTCATAGATGTCGCCAATGATGGTATCTTCCCATGTTGCCGCTGTGGTGCCAAAGAGTTTCCAGTTGGTGATAGTTCTGGGAGTTCTCTTCTTAAACTTTGCAGCCTTTTCTCCCTGTTGCGTGAAGTAGAATTCTGCATGAAGGAGACGGTGGTCCGGTCCTGTTTGGAATTTGGGGATGACAGCAACATCGGTCAGACAAAACCGTCGATTGAAGATGATGTGGTCAATTTCATTGTGGAACTGTTCACCAGGAGATTCCCGTGTCCAACGTTTTGCTTCAGCCTTCTGGAACTGTGAGTTCCCATGAATGGTCTTGGTGGACATGATGAACTCAGATAGTCTCTCACCCTGTTCATTCCATTCTAGGCCATGGGTCCCAATGTGGAGTTCTTCAGCTGATCTTCTCGGTCCTATCTTGGCATTAAAATCACCGGCTATGATCTTGTAGAAGGTGTGATCTTTTTTTATAGAACTCCTCCAGTTCCATGTAGAATTTCTCAATTTCATCTTCATTGTTGTGGATGTTGGTGATTAGACAATGAAGATAAAAATTGCTAGCAGTGGGCCACATCTCTTCAAGTGTAATTGTCCTATCCGGTTTGATATGCATTCAAATGAATCAATGTTGATGGCCATGTTCGTGTTGACTAGGATACCAACGCCACCAATGCCTCTTTCATTGCATGATCCAAGAAACAGTTTTTCTCCGGTGTCAAATACATTGTGATTTGACTGACGCCTCCTCGTCTCAGTCAGACCAATGATGTCGTACTTGATCTTTTGTGCTTACACCATCATATCCTCCATATATGCTTCAGATGCCAGAGTACTTGCATTCAAAATACAGATGGTTATTTTAGTCCTATTTCATTTTGGCACCCTAGGATGGCCGTGAAATTTTATAAGGCACTGCTTGTTCACCTTTCTTAGTGCTGTCGTATTAAGGGCTCTTTCGGGGTCAGGAATATAAACATTTTTGTTACTGGTTTTGACATATCAAACATGCAATGGACAGCTTGCCAGGCTCTGCCATGTGGGTGCTACACTCTCATTACCTTGTAGGGCTCTCTCAGAGGGGTGGGTAAAACATTCATGGTAATTTGCAGGTAAATCGGCGCAATGGGGAAGCTGGTATCTGTTCTGCTGGGTGTATCTGTATCTGTGGCTCCAAGAATTCCTGGGCTTGAAATACTCTCCTCTGAAGGGTGGGTCTCTGAAGAGTGGGTCCTTGTATGGTGGGTTTCTGACAAGTTGGGCTGGAGACTGGCATAATCTCTTGGGTGGAAATCTTAAGAGCTGCAGAGTGTGGATGGTGAAGATCGCTGCTAGGAAGGTGTCGGCGTTCCTCTGGGTTCTTCTGAGGCTCTATCGGGATGGTGGACTCGGGTTGGAGGTCACCTCGTGGTCTGTGGAATGCAGGGGGTTCAACGGGAAAGCTGGTATCTGATCTGCAGGGTGTATATGCGTCTCTGGCTCAAGCATTCCTGGGCTTATGAGGTAGTAGGCTCCCTGTCATTAGAAGTATTCAAGAATGCTGCATTCCATATCCCCCTCTTGTAGATTCACAATGCACATCAGCATATTAAAGGTTCTGAGTAGTCCAATTTGGGGGAGACTGGCCCTGCTTCAGCTCTACTGCCCCCTGCTCCAGCCCTGCACTCAGCGTCCAGGCTCCCAAGGCGGCTCCTGTAGTATCTACAGTATAGTATGTAAGTACAGTATCTCGCTTTTAAATAGATGTTAAAAATAGTTTAAGAAATACTTCCATAGAACTGGGTGCAGGCAAGTGAATTCCCTTTGACTAGGTAAGTTTAATTAGTTATATTAGAATATGCATGCTTTTTTCTTTTCTAAATTATTTCTAAATAGAAAATAATGTTGTGTTATAGCCATACAACTACCTTGAGACCAGAGCAGTACTGATTTTATCAAAATGTTTGTCATATGTATCACTGTATCACTGTCTTCCCATTCATCATTGATTTGCTTGAGCGGACACCAGTAACATCTCCATATGTCCTGTCTCATGCTAGTAGAGCCAAGGGCATCTACTTGCTCCAGGAACATAAAGAGCCTCAAACCATTATATTAGGTCATGGGAATGAGGTCTATAATTGTTATGTGTACCAGATTAGATAATGAAATTAAATCACCACACACTGCTTGATATTTCTAACTACCTATAGATACATTACTGAAGAATAGACACTAAAAAAATTCTCCATAGACTTATCATTGTTACAAACAAACTGATTAATCTGACTTTCTATTCTGCCATTCCAAAAAATGTAGCAGTGGTAATCAGTAGATTGAAAATTTTTTTGAAAGTTGCCACCACACTGGAGGAAGCATGATGGTGAAGGGCATGGATCTGAAAAATATTTGTGGGAATTCTGAATATTTTAACAATTGCTCTTAAAATATAGTGAAACTCTGCTCAAAAAGAAACAATCTCTAAACAGATTTTAAAGTGAACTTAATTGCACTTTTTTTCTGAAAGAGTGCCCAATATTTAGCCGTCTAATTCTTTCAAATTTCCTTTGCTACAGTACCAATTTTCATTGATTTCATTGCAATCCTCCAATATCCATAAGGATGGATGAATTTTCAAAATGTAATGTTTAGAAAAACAAGTAAGTTTTGTAGAAGAATACATAAAGCATGAAATGAACAATGCAAAATCAAGAGTCAAACTGAATATTATATTGGCTTATGGTAGATATGAATAGTTATTTTGCTTTAAGTTATTACAACTTAGAGGTAGAACAGTACATTACTTTTATATTTTTTATTTGTTCATTAATTTATTTATTTATTTGCTTATTTGCCTATTTATTTATTCATTCATTCACTCATTTATGTATTTATTTGTGTATTTATTTGTTTGTTTATTTATGTATTTATGTATTTTGCTTTTTGGTTCACACCCAGCAATGTTCAGGGGTTTCTCCTGACTCTGCACTCAGGAATTACTCCTGGCGGTACTCAGAGGACCATATTGGATGCCAGGGATCCAACCAGGGTTGGGCCTGTGCAAGGCAAATGCCCTACTCACTGTGCTATTGCTTCGGTCCCAGAACAGAACATTATTTCATCTAGCAACATATATCAGAATAATACAATTGCTTACCTCTCTCTGCTTCTCTGCTATTAAACAAAAAAGAGCCATTATGTTATAGCCAGACTTGTATCACTCATATCACTTGTTTTCCTGTTGTTCATCGATTTGCTCTAGCAGGCACCAGTAACATCTCCATATGTCCTTTCGCGTGCTAGTGTAGCCCAAGGGCATCTGCTTGCTCCAGGAGCACAAAGAGCCTCAGACCATTCCTTCAGGTCATGGGAATGAGGTCTATAATTGTTACTGGTTTTTGGCATATCAAATACAACACGGGTAGCTTGCCAAACTCTGCCATGTGGGTGGTATACTCTCAGTAGTAGGCTCTCATCTCATGCAGTAAAAATAAATGCAAATAAGGAGATACTAACAGATTTAGTTCATGAACTAGTTCATGAAGAATAAACTAGTTCCAGAGGCCCCATTCACTCTCAATGGAACAAACATCTCTGAATGCAGCAGTTATGTGTACCTAGGTCTAGAAATCAACATGACGAAAGACCTAAAACCTGAGATGCGCAGGAGGAAGAGAGCGGCATGGAATGCCTTCAAAGGCATCGAAGAAATAGCTAAAAGGACAAAGAACCTCTGGCTCCGGGCACATCTCTTTGACTCCACCATTCTCCCTGCATTAACATATGCCTCAGAGACCTGGGCCCTATGAAAGCAGGATGAGAATGCTATTCGGTTCTCCCAGAGAGGAATCGAAAGAGCTATGCTTGGAATATCACGCCTCACTCAAGTGAGAGAAGGAATCCGGAGTCCTGACCTCTGTCGCTATTCCAGAATCAGGGATGCTGTCTCGTTTACCAAGGCATCGAAAATCAGATGGGCTGGACATGTAATGCGATTTGGAGACAATTGCTGAACTAGAGCCGTTACGGACTGGATCTCACAGGATGTCAAAAGATCACGTGGCCTCCCACCTACAAAATGGTCAGACTTCCTTGTAAAGTCCCTGAAGGAGCGGTTTGAGGCTCTTCATATTCCTGAATCAACCAGATGCCATTGGGCTACATTGGCATGTGATAGGGTCCAATGGAAATGTTACTGGCGCCTGCTCGAGCAAATCAATGAATAACGGGATTCAAGTGATCAAGTGAACAGATTTATTGAATCTGTCTAATAGAAATTAACTGTAAATAGAAAATAAAGGAGGAATTTCAGAAAATTTTTTGTAGAAAATTAGGAAAATCTCTCTTCTAAGGCATATGTAAGGTCCGAAGAGCTATTTAATGGATTCTGAGGTCCTAGCAATGTACTTCATAGTAAGCTGTGGGCGGTTATATAGTTCTTTCTTTATGATTATTACTTAAAGTATGAACCTTCATTCTAGACTTCTGTGTATATAAGTTTCATATTAAAGTAAATCAAACACATGTAGAGGAGACAGAGATTTCTTTCATATTTGTTATATAATTGCTTCTATAATTTCTAAATTAATATGAATCCAATAAAGTTCAACTGTTTTTCAATTTTATTCTATTACTTAATATACTTTTTATAAACACATTTTAGTATTTTAGCTTATATAAATATGTTTAAATAAAAAGTGACTGTGAGTTGAGTCTAATACATATTATAGAATAGCTTTTCTTTTCCTGTTTTTTCCCATCAGAAAAATAGTGTTTAAATGTTTTTAACTATCTCCAACTCTATGGAATGCTATAAATTTTTTATGAGTTTTGACCACACCTGGAATCACACAGGAATTGTTCCTAGCTCTGTACTCATGGGCACTCCTGATAATGTTTGGGGGACCATATGGACTGTCAGAGTTGGAAAAGGAGTTTGTTTCATGTAAAACTAGCACCTTATCCTTATACTATATCTCTCCAGACAAAATACTATAATTAATAATAAAACTTTTTATATTTCATTACACTATAAAGAATATTGTCAATTAATTGGTGGCACTGTAAAAAGAGTTCAGTTGTTAATATGTGAAAAGTTGTGAATCTTAATTAAATCTAATAATACATAATTTCTAAATGGACTTTGAAAATTTTATGTATTCTAAAATATAGTCTATTAAAATTATTGAGATGTGCATTCAACTGAATTATTTTAAAAGATAATTAAGTTAACAGGTTTAGCCTCTGTTCTCTAAACATATTGCACAAATCTAGGTTTCCTTTATATATCACTAATGTTAAGAAATTCATCTAGTTTTAGCACATTCTTATAAAGTTTATTGCTATGTGTTTATATAACACCCAGTACTTGTGAAGTGTCAGATGCTTTCACTGCCTTTTTCAGTCTTTCCTCTGGTTTTTAAGGATGTTATTGACTGTCTAATATTATCAGATTTCAATGGTTGAACTGTTTGTGTAATTTAACCATGTCTCTTTTGATTCTTTGGAGTTTTATAAGTTTATGCCCTATTATCTAAAAAAATATTACCATACACTCTCTCCAATGAATTTATAATCTTTTATTTTGTGGCTTAGGGCATTTATTTCCAAATTAGTTCCTTTAATTTTATCCCTTTCAGAATTGCTATTTATTTTCTGGTGTTTGTCATGTAAAATGCTAGCATGTTCCCAAATTTAGTATTACTTAAGCCTAAAATTATTCTATGTGAGAAATTCTATTTTTCACTAGTACATTTTTATTTGGTTTCTATTTCTATGATATAAATTTATAGAAATTTATAAAAGGAATAATTTTTCAAATATAGCCAGTCATCTTTAAAAATATGCTTCTGAAGCATTGTTGACTTCAGAGTCCCCAAATACTTAACATTATTTTCTGACCATGTGTACTAATTCACCCTATATTTGATTCTTTATTACCACTAAAGACTTATGTAGTACTCTCATGAGTTGAATAAGGAACAGAATGGATCATGAAGTTTCATCGTAACTTTACAGACTAATCTTTCTTGGCAAAATTTTTATGAGATGAAATTTTTTTTTTATAAAATGACTTTTATTGACTTGCCAAGAATTTTGCATTGGAATGATGTTTTGGGTAAGAAAAGATCCAACAAAGTAAATAGATTGTTTAGTTTATTTACACCCCTGTGTTCAAGTATTAACTAATATCGGATCAAGTCATCTGGTAATTATTTTTTAAATTTCTATTGGGAAATTCTTTTCTTTTTTAATAAATATCAATTGGAAAACGGATTTTTAGCCCAGTATTTGGTAAAATTTTTAAAGAAAAGGTGAATTGTCCTTTACTTGCCATTTACCAAGCTCAGTATCTGTGCTGGAGACAATGCATTTAAAAATTAAAACATAAAAATAAGCTAGTTTTGCACAAAATGTTCTTTTAATCAAAATATCACAAGTTTGTATTGCCTGTGAGGTTTATTTTTTTTTTTTTTTTTGCTTTTTTGGGTCATACCCGGCAATGCTCAGGGGTTACTCCTGGCTCTGCACTCAGGAATTACCCCTGGCGGTGCTTGAGGGACCATATGGGATACCGAGGATTGAACCCGGCCGGCATGGGCCGGCATGTGAGGTTTACTTTTATTTGCATGCCTTTCTCTTTTCTTTAAAGAAAATTCTTTGAAATTTGAATTAAAAATTAATAGCTTTGGGGCCAGAGCGATAGTCCAGCGGGTAAGGCGTTTGCCTTGCACGCAGCTGACCCAGGTTCGATCCCTGGCATCCCATATGGTCCCTTGAGCACCACCAGGAGTAATTTCTGAGTGTAGAGCCAGGGAGTAACCCCTGAGCATTGCCACGTGTGACCCCAAAAAAAAATTAATAGCTATCAAAAGGATTTATAATGAACCCTGCATATCTTCAGGTGCCGATGGCAAACACCCTACCTGCTGTACTATTACTGCTAGCCAAAGAAACAATTTTAATCTAAATTCAAATATAGTATTTTGTGAATATTTGTACTATCATACATTATATAATATTCTAGGGCAATTTCTCCTACTTTCTAGATTCTATTTTGGATAGATAATCAAATTAGCATCATATAGATGATTAGCTGAAGACTGATCACGACCACTACCATTTAATTAATTCATATGGATTAATACATTGATTTTGAAGACCATGTAGATTCTGTGCCCATGTGGATTCAGGATGTGGATCCTGAAGTCCATGAAACTAAAATAAAGTCAGACATCCTGAGATTAGGAATAGACTAGGTAAGGACATCAAGGAAAGGAGAAGGCATAAGTGAGAGGGTGCCAATGGTGACTCACATGACAAACAACAGATAATCCAATTGTTTGTCTAATCATAGAGAGATTTTTCTCTGATAGAAAGGTTATCTCTGTGAAAACTTCTGATTTGGGGTATTAGATCCACATTTTATGTGACTATTCTAAAAGAGCAATTACTTCATTTGTCTTCCTGTTTTTCATCGATTTGCTTGAGAGGGCACCAGTAACATCTTCATATATCCTGTTGCATGATAGTGTAGCCCAAGAGCATGTGCTCACTACAGGAGCAATAAGATATTGTGATGTTATATCACCAAAACACGAGTCATATGTTCATCATATTGAGGAAATGGATACATATATGCAAACTATATTATGCCCCTTGGAGATCACACTATGGAAGGACACTATTTCTCATAAAATATTCATTCCTGAGAAAAGAAGTCCCCTATGAGAACTGCATATACTTCACTCTGGGGTCTCATTTTATTACCAACTTTAATTGATTATCAAGGTTTTATAATATTTAGGAAAAATATAAAGGTATGATCTAAATGATAAGGTTTTCTTGTTTGGCAATTTCGATAGAATGCCTACCAATTGCTACTAGATGTCTGGAGTTTATAACCTGTGAAATTAAAAGCAAATTGAGTTTGGGACTTGAAGCACTCCACTGTTTAAAGATTTAAAACATGCCCATGCTTTTTTTTTAAATTTGAAATTAGTCGACCTCTTAGAAACAGTTGCTTTAGTAGAAACTAGACTCTGCCATTGTATCTTAGGCACTTAGTTATATTTATTTGTCATGATAGTATCTTACTACTTTGAAGAAAGCATATGCTATATTACAGACTTTCAAACTGTAAATCTTACATTTTAATTATATCATTGTTTATTCAATGAAGAAAGTATAACCCAAACATTTTCATTTAGGTATTGATTCCAAAAGTCATAGAATGTAGTTATCTAAATAAATAAACTTATTTGATACATTTTAAATCTCATAAAATGTGTTGAATTATTTAGTACTTTTGTTATTTATAATAGAAATTTGAACAATTAAGAAAGGGACTTCTTTATAAATCTGGGCACAGCATAACTATGTAGTTAAATGCAGGCTGTAAAGTATATGAATGTGCAATTAAAACATAAGGTGAATTGATAAAACATCTATGCAAAAGCTCCATTAGAGAAACCTTATTTATTTTTCAATTTACTCCAATGAAGTTCTCTATAGAAACTATATAATGCTACAAATTATGTCATAAATTTTTCCTATCATTTTTCTTCAAAATATAATCACAGCAGCAAATATTTGTCATGTGTATTTATATATAACTTGCATTGTATAAGCTTTTTGACTCTCCAGAAATTAAATTTTCATAATTATATAACATTTTCTACTGCAATTTAAAATTTATTGAGAAATATTCTTCAAATATGGTTAAAAAAATAGATAAAAGGAGAAAAATCTTGGTAACAATTTCCAGCTACCATGATTAACTATTCCTAACTTAGTGACCTGACCATAAAATAATTAAGTAGACATTGCTTTTATAAACCGCACATGGTGGAAAATACTGCTTATGGAATTTCAAAATAAACATGTAGAAAGCTGAAATAAACATTATTTTTCAAAATTAGTTATTTTCAAAGGAGAAAACTTTATTTCTAAGTACAATTATTTTTATGTGCTTCTAAGTAGGATTGTTTTTTGATTTCTTCTTATTGTTCATTGTTTAAATGTAGGAGCATATACGTTTTGTGTGCTGATTTTGCAACCAACCACTTTACTTGTGTTTGTTATTTCTGATGTTTTTGAATGTAATCTTTAGGGTACTGCTGTATAAGTACTGCGTGCTAACTGATTGCACCCCTAAAGCAAGCTACCCATGGTGTATTCGATATGACAAAAATAGTTACAATCATGGACCTCATTCCAAACCATTGAAGAAGTTACTGGTGCCCACTCAAGCAAATTGATGAACAATGGGAAGACAGGTGACAAGTGAATCTTTAGAGATTATATGTTATCATATGACCTGAAAATAATATTTAATTTCTTATTTTCCTATTTTTATTTTTATTATTTAGTTGTTCTGGATAACACCTTTAGAATAAATTAAATAGAAGTGGTTGAAATGGACAACCTGATCAAATTGCTAATTATATTTGTTGTTTGATTTTTTGGATTTGGGATTTGGGCCAATCTGGCCAGTGCACAAAACTTACTCCTCCCTCTGTCAGTGCTCTTGGGACTATACCCAGCATAAGGAATCAAAGTAGGGTTAAATCAGACATGTGCTTTATTTTTTTTAAGTTTTTTTTTCTTTTTTTTACAATTGCAAAGATATACAATTAAAAGGTTCATATTTGGGTTTTGGTCATACAGTGTTCCAGCACCCATCCCTCCACCAGTGCCCTTCTCTCATCACCAACTTCCCTGGTTCCCTACCCCCTCCCCCTGCGCTACTCCATGGCAGGTTCTTTATTTCTTTCCCTTTCTCTCTCTTTCTCTTTTCCTTCCCCTCCAGACTATGGATTACAGAACATACATTAAAGGGTTGTCATGTGTATCTTTTTGCCTATATTTAATGCTCAGTTCTAGGTTGGTATTAGTACCCTCGACAATTGTTAGCACACTGTTCCATTTTCTGTCTTACCTAGCCTCTGACTCCCACACATTTGTGATAATTTCCACCTTTGACAAGACCTCCTGATACATGTTTCACTTGACCCTGGATATTGGTATCATAATATGTACATATATATTTATGTCATTCAAATAAATGCAGTCATTCTGAATCTGTCTCTCTCCTTCTGGCTAATTTCACTCAATATAATCTTCTCCATGTCCATCCATTTATAGGCAAATTTCATAACTTCATTTTTCCTAACAGCTGCATAGTATTCCATTGCGTAGATGTACCAAAGCTTCTTTATCCAGTCATAGATTCTCGGGCACTCTGGTTGTTTCCAGATTCTGGCTATTGTGAATAATGCTGCTATGAACATAAAAGTAGGGATGGTGTTTCCGCTGTGTATTTTTTGGCTTCCCAGAGTAGATTCCCAGGAGTGGTATGGCTGGGTCAAATGGGAGTTCAAATTCTAGTCTTTGGAGGAATGAGACATGTGCTTTAGTACTGATCTATCTCTCTGGCCCCATTACTGCTAATTTGAAGGGGGATAATTTTCTGGAGATAATTCTGTAATGAGTTGCGAAACTGTAAACAACTTAATAGTGTTAACCATCCTGACCTATATCTGGTATTAAAAATGGTATTTGTTTACAAAATTTATGATTTGTTTATATAATATTGACTGTATGATATTTACAGTGAACACATTCAGCTTATTATGTAAAAATGATAGAAAATATTTAAAATAACCTAAAAGGGAAAAGCCTATGCCATATTACCTTCCCCAAGTTAATTCATTTATAAGTGTGTATGTCTGTGTAAAATATCTTCTGCAAGTTTTCTACATAACTTAACTCATTTTGTCTTTTAATTTTTCTTTAAATGCATTTTTGTGTCTTACTTTTTATGTGGGATGGGGGAAAGAGGCAGACCCAACTGTGGTGTGGCTTACTCCTGCCTCTGAACTGAGAGATCGTTCCTGGCAGGACCTGTGGGGCCATTTTAGGTGCTGAGTATTGAACCTGGATAGATACCGTCAGACGAGCACCCTACTCACTGTGCTATCAGTCTGGTCACCTATGGTATTTTTTAACATACAACTTTTATTCCCTATCATTTTCTTTACTATTCTTTTCTGTTCTCAGTGGTTAGTTTGGATATTTCAATATCTTAAACTAAAAGCAAACTCTAATTTATGGTTGTTGTTGAATTACCCTTTGTTCATAGGCCTCTGTCTCCTACTTTCCAGCACTGGGTTGTATTGTAAATGAAATGATTATTTCTTTCCTGTGTGCTCTTTGCATATTCTTATGCTAGAGCAAAAACTTTTGTATAGACATTGGAAGAGAGTTAAGGCTATGCATTTGTGATATAGTAGTAAATAACTCTGACATATTTACTCCTCAGCATCTGTCTTATTTCCTAAATTAAAACCTCAGTTTCCGTTTGATTGATTCTAGTTCCTTACACCCCAAAGGAAGGGTGTAAAGAAGGCATTCGCAGCACTCAGATGGACCTAGACCAAGCTGTGAGTAAGATACTCTGGCCTTGACATGGGAAGGACTGAGTCATAAGCAGGATAATAAATTAAGAGCAGGGTTATGGAACAGACTGTCCTGACCCAAAGATCATCACTTGATTTTGGACCCTGTGGAGTTGGATAAAACTTGGCCTAAAGGGGTCAGAATAATAGTTCAGCGAGTAGAGTGTTTGCCTTGCACGTGGCAGACCCAGGTTTGATCCCTGGCATCCCATAAAGTTCCCGAGCACAACCAGGAGTAATTCCTGAACATAGAGTCAGAAGTAACCCTGCATTTTCCTTTTTTTCTATAATAAACTAACAAATGGTCAAGTAGAATAGGGGAACAATAAAGAGCAAATGAAAATTAATAACTTGCAGTTTATGTTTTTAAATCTAACAAAGGATATAATAGGCTTATATAATGAAAACTACAAAACATTGTTAAAAGACACAGAATGAGGCAATGAAAGTGAAAGATTCATGAATGGGGAAATTAATATGCTCAAAATGTCAATTTTACTTATATATACTCAATAAAATTCCAGTTAAATCTCAATAATGTGTTTTCAGGATAATTACATTTTCAAAATTTAAGAGGATTGCACACATGCATGCAGACACACAAACACACATGCATACACACATGCAAAATTAACTCAGAATAGCTATGTTGTGTGTATTTTTAAATCAACACATTAGGTCCTTCAAAATGCACTGTATTACATATCAATTTTATCTTTAAAGTTCTGAAAAAAAACAAATAAAATACTAAAACTACAATATGCCCTATGCTTTAAAAAACATAGAAATATTTACCTTTAAATATAATTTTATAGATTGTTAGTATGTCAATAATAGGAATAAGGTTTAAGATTATAGTATCATGCCCTAAATCTATAAGGCATCCACTTCTTTTATTTTACATTTGTCATATTAAGAACAGGGGCACCAAAATGCCAAAGGCCTAAAATGTAGCATTATAATGAGTTTTGTGTATACAACTAGACCTGAGTCTGTTTACAAATCTTTATAAAAGAGCTCAGCAATTCTTTTATGTTAAATAAGATAATGCATGAAGATTATTTCATGCAAGCACTAAATAAAAATATTATTGTGGTCATTAAAATGCCTTTCAATGTCTAAGCCACATCCATTAGCCTAATGTTTGCCAGAAACAACCAAATTAATATGCCTTTAATCTTTTGTTTATGTTTTTCTTTCACATATCCCTCAAATGCTTATTTCAATGCTCCTTGAAATATCTACACATTCTTTTTTCCCCCATAATCCTCAATTTAAGGTAAGCTATGTGGTCTATAAAATTCCCAGACTAGACCAATGTATTGCCCTTGGTTTGCTGCTATAATACTTTAAAAGGCACTTCCAATAACTATTATTATATCATTGATTTTTAGTTTATATGTCCTTTTTCACCATATTTACAGCTTCTCAGCAAGAATAAATGCTCCTTTTTTTAGGAGGGGCAGGGGGATGTATATAAACTCTATATCATGTAAAAAGAGAGGAAAATGCATACAATATGAAACTTAATTACTCACATTAAGAATGATTTTAAGCACTATGTCCATCATCATTTTTGGGCCTAGCAAAGTAGCCATCCACAGGGGTTTTTCTCTCAAGGAGCTTTGCAATCTTAGGTGGGGATGTAAACAGTAAGCATCATAAAACAGATGTATATTAAACTGAAGTTATTTTTTAAGTCACAGTGGGAATAAACAACAGGATAATTCATGACTTCTTTGAAAAACTTGCTTAAGAAAAAGTTTCTGAGGAGGACGTATTTCAACTGAGTATTGCATGATGAGGAAAAGTCAAGGAACTGTAGGAAACACCTGGGAAAAGAGGGATACAACAGTCAATACAAGACATAACTTGAAATTAATTCTTGGGCTTGTCAGAAACAAATTCTGAAGGACTACTATAGTTATTTTTATTCAGAATTTATTTTAATTACCTCTCTAAAGGAAGTAATGATTAATTCAATTCTCTATAAAAGAAAAATAATTAAGGGAAGCTTTTCTAAAGATACCATTATCTATCTTTACTCACATTCAAAATAAAAATGAAATAATAGTAGAGAGAGATTTGGTATTTATGATGTAAATTATAGTCAATTGCTTAAAAACAATAATAAGAAAGAATAGGAGAACATTTTGACAAGCTATTGAAGAAATGGAAAAGATTGAAAAAAACTCATCAATTTGTTGTAATTTATCTAAAGTAATAAGATGAATCTTTGATAGTGAAGAAAAGGAAAACTTTATCAGTTAATCAAGGATGTTCTGTTCACATGAGGCAAATTTTTCAGCAATATACAAAATCAAAGTGTTCAGGTCACTGCTTATAAACACCATGAATGTTTTGAAGTTTACCCCCTATTTGAATTTTATAATGTATGGTAGTTTCATTCAGGAAATTCTCTTCTTTCCTGAGGTCAATTGCCTATTTGCCTTTTGAATGTCAGTTTAGATCTCTGTATCTGCAGCAAGTTTTATCTTACATTTCTAATCTACAAAGATGAATATTATATTTCTTATATTCCTAGGGTTTTCCCTTATCAGCATAAGGATTTTAAGAGTTCAAAAGCATACTTTTGAACTGTTAAAATTTCCAAATAGAGGGGCCGGAGCGGTAGCCCAGCTGGTGGGGCATTTGCCTTAAACGCGGCTGGCCTATGCCGGCCGGGTTCGATATCCGGCATCCCATATGGTCCCCGAGCACAGCCAGGAGTAATTCCTGAGTGCAGAGCCAGGAGTAACCCCTGAGCGCCACGGGGGTGACTCAAAAAGCAAATTAAAAAAAAATTCCAAACAGAATGAAGATTAGGGAAGAAGCTAAGTACAGAGATGGTCCTATAGTTAAGGAGCATCTTTGAATAAATTAAGACATTTCATTTTTCCAAAGTAATGTATATTTGAAATATTTTACTTTAATCATTGATATTTTTACCAAACAAAGCTCTGAACAGTAATTTGGAGAAAGGATCTCCTTATGTGACTTATCAAAGTAAAAGGTAGATGAGGTCTAAGAATATTGATATAAAGAATTGTAACACAGAGAAAAGCTATGCTATGAAAATATCCTTTAGTAGAAGAGAATAATGCAATAGGAAACCTGTACGAGTTGTTTTTAATCTATATTTCTGGAGCAAAAATTACTGAAATCTATTTCTTTATGAGGTATCATGATTTTTTGTACATATTATGATTATTCTCCATCTTTTCTTAATAAGAAAACAATTAGTCATGTATTAACATGCTGCTTAAAAGAAAATGTATTTGTCAATACAAATGGACACTATCACTTGTATCACTTGTCTTCCTGTTGTTCATCAATTTGCTTGTGTGGGCTCCAGTAACATCTCCATATATCCTGTCCGGGCTAGTGTAGCCCAAGTAGCCCAAGGACATCTGCTCGCTCCAGGAACATGAAGAGCCTAAACCATTCCTTCAGGTCATTGGAATGAGGTCTATAATTGCTACTGGTACTTGGCATATCAAATACAACATGGGTAGATAGCCAGGCTTTGCTGAGAATGAGCAGTAATGAGGTATATTTAATCTATGCCTCGAAAAGTAAGTCCTAATCAATCCTGCTAACCCCAACTCTATTGATCAAGGGACAGCTTCTTCCTCCAAAAGGAAGTATTTATACTCGATTTCGTTGTTTTGAACTATATATTAAGAATCTTTTTAAATTCAATGTTAGTGAGAAATGTTTTATTAAAAAATAACTTATAGGGATAGATTTTGTGTGTAGGCCAAAGAATCTGAAGTGAAATTATTTCTAAATTATTAATAATGCAAACTTTAAGCATTTTCTCAGTTTTCTTTTTTTGTAATTTTATTCTAATATTCCTTTTTTTTTGGTAGTAGAGAAATAATAATTTTTATATTTATTGTGCCACACCCAGCAATTACTCCTTGCTCTGCACTCAGGAATCACTCGAGACAGTGCTCATGGAACCCTATGGGCTGCCTGGAGATAAAACTCAGGTTGGCAACATACGAAGTAAGCATTCTACCCACGGTACTATCACTCTGTCCCCTAAATTTGTTATCACTTGGCTGTAATCAAACACGTATGCTGCTGTAAAAGAATGCAATGATAGCAATTTTTAAAATTACTCTTTTTAACTTAACGCATTAGTTTATACTTACATGCTGACAAACGATAGTAGAAAAATATTGAGTCTTGATTTTTTGGTAATTAAACCATCATATTTCTCTAAGAGCAAAGAATTTCATGTGTATGTTTGATAAACTCTCTGCAGTGCATCGCATGCACTGGTCTGAAATCTAGTAGCATTCACTGGTGTATGGCCTGAGCCATACACCAGTGGCTCATGCCAGAGCAAAGCCTGCATGATGTGTTTTCAGGACCACAGGTGCTGTACAAGTCACAGAGGCTACGCAGGGGCTTGCTGTAAGAACTTGGATTCAGGATGCATTTGATTTTGAATTGATTTCTAGTTGTGGAGCATTCAAAATTTTCTATTTTCACCTTCTAGTACCCCCAGCTTTATGCCCCCACGTGGGGTCATGACTCAAACTTTATGAAGCTTGTTTTGCACATGGTTTGCATTCAGGAGTCTTTTATCATGAGAGGTGCTGAATTTTGTCAAATGCTTTTCTCCATCAATTGAGATGTTCATGATGGGGTTGTTCTTTTTGCAGTGCCAGGGATCAAAACCAGGGCCTCACACATGCAAAGCACACATTCTACCACTGAACGCTCTTCCCATCTTATCTACTCCTTCATTGTGTTGATGTGGCATATTGCATTGCTCAATTTTCATATCCTCATAAGTTCCATTCAATTATGGTGTGTAATCTTATAAATACTGAATTCAGGTTGCTAGCATTTTGTTTGGTGTTTTAACATCAATGTTCAAAGAGATGATTGTACATATTTTTCTTATACTCTGTGTGTGTGTGTGTGTTCCTGCCCCTCCAAGTGTTTCAGGTGTGGCTGCAGTGCCCAGCTGTGTTGGCAGGTGGCAGACAGGAGACAGGCTTGTCTACACCCAGGGCTCTGCCCCATGGGCCCTGGATGGTTAATGGTCTGACATAGAAAAACTGGGCCCCCTGGGATGAACCCAGAGCCACAGCAGAGCCTGGCAAGTTACTCATGGTGTATTCGATGTGCCAAAAACAGCAACAATAATGGACCTCATTTCCAAGAATGGAGACGTTACTGGCACACACTCCTGTTGGAGGACATGTTTAGCTAATCTGGGAGTTTTGTTGTTTTGCTCACTCCCAGATTAATCTTATTTAAACCAAGGTTCATTCTAATGAGATCTCTCTTCTATGTAAACACTGCTAGAGGGTGTGGCAGTTACAGAAGTCACCTTGATTGAATAACTTCTGACTTATACATCTACTAAGACTTCTATGTTTTCTAGATTGGGCAAAGCTCCTCTTTATACCCACTGCACCCAACGTGGGACAATTAGAATTTACCTGGAGACTACCACCCTGGCTACGCTGAGACTAAAGGAAGACTATAGGAAGGATCATACTAGTTTGCTTTAAGCAGGCGAGTATGACCCTTTCAGTACATGAGAACAAGATACTCAGAATCACCCTGGTGCAGATAATAATAAGGACCTTGTGGGTACCATCTAGATTACATGAAGCTCATGAAGTTAAGATGTATTACTTTATATCAGCCCCCTCTCTCTCCAGTGTTTTACATAAGAGATAATCTCGGGATTAGTCCTTGGTGTAACCCTTGTTTATACCTGCAATAGGGTGTGGCACTACACTCTGTTTAGGGTTCTTTGTTGGCATGACAACCTCCCGATTGGATTACTTTGGTGTATATAAGGGGCTGACTTGAGGCCCCTTCACCTTTTGCCTTTTGGTTCCTCAGCCTTCAGCTTTTGGCTCCTGCGGCTTTTGGCTTTTGGCTTTGGCCTTTTGCTCTTTGGCCTTTTGCTCCTTCTGGGTAGGATTCAGCTCGGGTGAGATCCTCTCTCTTTGGTGGGAGACTTAGGCTCTTTTGTATGGTCTAAGTTCGGACCAGAGCTAGAGTTTGTTCATTATATTGGATTGCTGTGGAAGAGCTTTTGTACTATTAAAAGCCATTTTTGGAACTGCACCGGACTCGTGAGTTTTCATCTTTCTCCCGGCGTCCTCGGAGGTAGAAGACAACCTCTGTCCTGACACTGTCGGGGACCCCGGCGACGTTCCCCGACACACTCCTTTTAACAAATCTTGTATCCCATAATGTAGCTTCAATGCTATGCTCTTAGACTTAATATTGCAAATATCTACCTCAGTTTCTTATATGTTTAAATCTTGATCACTTGATCACTTGAATCCCGTTACTCATCGATTTGCTCGAGCGGGCGCCAGTAACATTTCCATTGGACCCTATCACGTGCCAATGTAGCCCAATGGCATCTGGTTGATTCAGGAATATGAAGAGCCTCAAACCGTTCCTTCAGGGTCTTAACAAGGAAGTCTGACCATCTAGTAGGTGGGCGGCCACGTGATCTTTTGACATCCCGTGGGATCCAGTCGGTAACGGCTCTAGTCCAGCGGTTGTCTCCAAATCGCATTACATGTCCAGCCCATCTGATTTTCGATGCCTTGGCAAACGAGACAGCGTCCCTGATTCTGGAATAGCGACGGAGGTCAGAACTCCGGATTCCTTCTCTCACTTGAGTGACACGTGATATTGCAAGCATAGCTCTTTCGATGCCTCTCTGGGAGACCCGAATAGCATTCTGATCCTGCTTTTGTAGGGCCCAGGTCTCTGAGGCGTATGTTAATGCAGGGAGAACGGTGGAGTCAAAGAGATGTGCCCTGAGCCGGAGGTTCTTTGTCCTTTTAGCTATTTCTTCGATGCCTTTGAAGGCATTCCATGCCGCTCTCTTCCTCCTGCGCAGCTCAGGTTTTAGGTCATTCATCATGTTGACTTCTCGACCTAGATACACATAACTGCTGCATTCAGAGATGTTTGTTCCATTGAGAGAGAATGGGGCCTCTGGAACTAGTTCATTTCTCATGAACATAGTTTTCTTCAGATTCAGCTGTAGACCTGCCTTTCCACATTCTCAGTCAAAGTCAGCCAGCATTTGTGCCGCTTGGCTAATATTTGGTGTTATTAGAACGATGTCATCAGCGAAGCGGAGGTGGTGTAGTTGCCGACCATCTATCTTCACTCCCATTCCTTCCCATTCTAATTGTCTCATGATGTTCTCGAGGGTGGCACTGAAGAGTTTTGGTGAGATGGTATCACCCTGTCGAACCCCTCTTTTGACATCAATGATCACTTCTTTGTAGAATGGTGAGATCCTGGTGGTGAATCCGTAATACAGCTCACAAAGGATCTTGATGTATTGGGTTTGAACACCCTGTTTGACTAGGGCTTCGATGACTGCTTCAGTTTCCACAGAATCAAAGGCTTTCTGTAAATCAATGAACGTGAGACAGAGTGGCATCTTGTACTCCCTACAAACCTCAATGAGCTTAGTTACTGTGTGGATATGGTCGATTGTGCTGAATCCTTTCCGGAAACCTGCTTGCTCGCATGGTTGACCTTCATCTAGTGTTCTGCTAATCCTGTTCAGGATAACTCGTGTAAACAGCTTGTAGATGACAGACAACAGGCAGATGGGGCGATAGTTGCCGATGTCACAGGTACACCCGGCAGAGCAGAAACCAGCTTTCCCCGTTGAACCCCCTGCACTCCATGGACCACGAGAGCAACTTCCGACCCGAGTCCACCATCCCAATGGAGCCTCGGAGGAGGCCAGAGAAACCCCCACACCTTGCTGGCAGCGATCTGTGTCACAATCCACACTCTGCAGCTGGTAAGATCTCCCCCAGCATATTAATCCAGTCTCCAGATGCCCTGATGGATCTATCACATCTTCCAGAAAGGCAATGGAGAAGATTATCCAGGACTTCTACTCAAATCTCTTTGATAGCCACATCCACCTGCCCACATACCAAATTCCACAGGATGGATATGTCATTCCCAACGTTCTCCCTTCTGAAACAAGACATGCCATCTCATCGGTAAAGAAGGGAACAGCACTAGGCCCAGACAAAGTCAGACCCGAACATCTGAAGAATCTGCCGTCGGTGCTCATCAATACACTAGCTCGGCTCTTCACACGCTACCTGTCCGAATGCAAGGTGCCCTCCCAATGGAAAACCAGCAGGACAGTTCTACTGTTCAAGAAGGGAGACATTCATGTTTAAATCTAAAGACAGTAAATAAGTTTTTATTTTTTTATCAAAAACCCATATATTTACTTTCTTTTTAGATTTTGTGTTTGAGCAACACTCAGCAGTGCTCAAGAGTTACTTCCAACTCAATGCTCAGGAGTCTTTCCTGGCATGCTCAGGAGACCATGTATGCCAGAAGTTGAGCCTGGGCCTCCCACATATTAAGCAATTGGTCAGTCATTGACTATACCTCTCGCCCCTCATATATATTTGAATGTTATCCATTTAGTTTGTTGCTGCTGCTATCGTTTCGAGCTCATACTGACAGTAGTGGCTTGATGCTACAGCTCCATGTGATGCCAGATATTCAACCCTGAGTCTCCTGCATGGAAATCAAGTACTCTTATACTTGAACCAGATCCCTGTTCCCTAAATTAAGCTTTGAGATTGGAGCTATTGTGAAAAACTAAAATTGAGAATAGCATCAACTGCCTATGAAGGAAGCTGTAACTTTCCCGGAGATGTTTACTAGGGAGGAATAAAAATGAAATGTTGAAGCATATTGTAATTTTAGTTTACATCATCGAAATGCTTTCACAAAGCATTGGCAAATATGTACTTATACATCATAGGATTGTTAGAACAATAGCTGTTTTCTCTGAGTATATTTGTCTTCCATTATATGGTGGTGACAAGCACTGATTCTGGAATCAGCTAACTGTAAATTCCAATTTTATTACATGCCAGAACAGTTACTTGTATAGCTTGCTTAAATGTTACTGTGTTGCAATCATATCATTTCTTTCATTGTTGCTATTGTTGTTTCTTGTAATAGCTATAGCACTAGGAATTGTACCTAAGATACCACACACTCAAGCTTTGCTATCTAAACATGAGTAACATTTCTGATCACAATCACATCTTCTCCTAAAGAAGGATAAATAATGTGGTCTGACTCATTGAATATTTTATAAAATATTTCCAAATTATTTAAACTGATTGATTATGTGATACAATGATTACTTTTCTTTCATTAAAATATTATATATCTGACACAGTCATTGTTAAGTTAAATTTCCCTACATTGTGCATTAGTTAAATCATTGTTCTGAATTTAAAACCCACAAAATAAGGCTACTGCATTCTACATATGAATATATTTTTAATCGACTATTAATATGAAAGCAACCAATGTTTTTAAGGACACAGAAATGTATAAACATGATATACTGCATAAACCTAGTTGAGTACCACTCAACTTCACAGTCAGACCCATTGTTTCTTGTTTATGGAACTTCCCTGTAATCCCACAGAGTAAGTGATGAGTGATTTGACATTAATCTGGTATTCTTGAATCCCTCTCATTCAAGATTCTGACACTATATATATCCAGTAAGGAAACCATTGAATGATACAAATTTAAGAAACTTCTAGAAAAATATAAAAATGCCAATCAAAATCAGACTGTTAAACTCTTTCAAATGTTAGACTTTCTCATAGAAAGGTCGTACAAACCATGGTGTTAGCATGTTAGACTTTCTCATGCAAACCATGGTGTTAGCAATATTATCCATATACCTTTGTGCAAAAAATTCCATCTGGTTTTATTTTAATATTGCCTGTGCTCAGATAAGACCTGGAATGTAAAATTAGTATAAAATATATCAGAAAGTTCAGAACCTTCTTAATATATTTTATGAGAGCATAAGGCAATCACAAATATTAATCTCAATCACTCATGTTTTCCTCGTTGAAGAACTTATCTAGTTTGCTTTAGAGTGTATTTTTGTTCATATTTCTCAGCAATTTTAAACTAATTTTCTAGGGGTTTTTATGAACTGATATTCTTGGGGTTTAGTCCACTTTCCTCATCTTCTGATTGCTTTTTAATTGTCCCCATCCTGGTTCTCGCTGCTCTTGTCCTGAATGCCTGATCCCAAATTCTAACTTTAAAGTTTAACTTCTATATGCTATGTCAGGAGATTTTTTCAGTTGAGTGGTATTATTATGCTGAGTTCTGCCCATAGACAAGATAGTTGAATGCAATGTGTGAAAAATGCCTGTTCTATTCATTACAACAAACACCTATGCATAAACAATGAATATCTGTCCAATATGTTTAAAAGCACCTACTTCAATGATACATAGATAACTATCTGCACCAGTTATACGCTAAAGAGTATATATAAATTCTTATAGTTACACTTAAAAAAGAGAATATTTTTATTCTCAGATGGAGAAGGTTAGATAGACTGAATAATTTTTCTCTGGATATGTTTGAATTTTCTTTCTTTATGCTGTTAAAATTATTTTCTTTAATATATAGTAATATTTGGTAACCTAAATGCCATACAGTTACCACTTACACTCATAAAATAGAGTAGTATGATATATGAAAATAGATGAATTTTATAAAATAAAGATTGTTATAATAATATACTGCATATTTTCTTGTTTGAAAAACTATAGAGCTATTCCATAAAAGACATTTTCATGATTTATATAAAACCTAAATGCATTTTGTCTAGAAATCATGCTTATTATGCCTTACACATATGCTTAGCAAAATGTAATTCTTTAAGGAAAAATATAATATAAACCATTATACTCTAACAATATTTTTCACCTACTTTAAAGTACAAAAACAATAGTTGATGTTTAAGTCAATTGAGGATCAGATTTTCTAGTAAATTAATATGACCATGAAATGATGGTCACACTTTAAGACTCTAATTCAAACAGTTCTTAAATGTTTATTTCCAGAACAAAAAGACAAAGATTTTCAGTATAATATATAATTGAATAGTTCATTTTATCTTTAGGTTTCCCCTGGACCTTTTCAGGTCCTTGTTTTCCTTCAGTGAATATTCTTCCTAGCCTTCTTTAATCTTCTTTTGCATAGCTATCTCTATCATATACTTTTGTTCTATAAAATATCTCCAAATATTAATTATTTCCTATAATATTTTAAAATGTATTTCTCTCATATGATTCCTGTCATACTCTAATTATTTTGTCTGTTCATTTTTACCATATTAGAAATAAGTTTAGTTAAATGAAAAAATTATGACTCTCATATTGCCAGTAATACAGTAATACTATCAATTATAATAGAAATAATTCTAAATATGTCTGTTTCCAATATATGCATCACAAATACCTTCTATTTTCCTGTGATCTTCTTTTGCTCTCATACTACGTACTTTTTAAAAGTTATATTTTTTGGGATTAGTAAATCACAATTAGCTCAGTCTATGTCTTTATGGTAACAAATTGTTTATCCTATTTAACCATTACAATTATCCTAAATTATGAAATGTTTCCACATTTTATTTTATAAATATTTTTTCTGCATACTTGGTCACTTAGATTAAACTGCCCACCACATTGGCCAAGAATGACCAGGAGAGGCCCTTGATCTGCTGAGCACCCCTTATGAAACTCTTCCCTCTACAAAAAATACTTTTGTGTTGTAACAGATATGTGGGATAAATAGATAAAACCTATTCAAAAAGAAAATTATATTTAGTGGTAGAGATGTATTTGCTTTCATCCTTATTTAAATTAATGTGTGTCAAAGTAAAAAAAGAAAAAAAGAAGTCAAGCCACAGTGCTAAAGGATGCAAAAAAAATGTATGTTACAAGAGATTGGAATACAAATTAGTGCAGAAATGCGCACATACCCAAAAGAAAGACGATCAACAAAAAATTGTCAATGGTATTAGTTTACATGGAGAAAAATGATCACTAATGGTCATCAGTTACTTCACTGATACCAATTTTTTTTAACATAAAATATATTTCGGTCTTCTCTTAAAATTAATTTTGTTTAGATTACTGAGAGCTGAGCAAAGAAGACATGAATGCTAATTCCATTCCTAGTTTATAAAACCTTCCTACAATGAATACATCATTCTCCTTTACCATCAATTGAATATAATACTTGGTTTCAGTGTAGAGGACTATGAAGACTTTACACAAAAGAACTAAAGATCCTCAAATATCTGCAGAGATCAGAGTCTTGCAGTCAGCCTATTTTACACTGTGTTATAAGGAAAATATTTTTATGTAAGACTCAGAGATTTTAATTTTGTCATATATAACTACTTCTGAATTCTACAAAATACAAGTTGTTGAAATTCACCAGTGCAGTAAAACAATGATGTGAAACTTGTGGGTATTTTTTAAATATGGTGAGCATGTGAAGAACATGTTCATAGGAAAAATACACATCCCGTTTATTATAGTTACTATCCTTGCAGATAAAGTGGGAAAAGATTGCAGAGTAATGCATTAACACTGCCTCCATTATTTATTTGAGAACACATATAGCAGAAATTTAAAAATTTATTTATCTGTAAGTAGACGCAAAGGTGCAGAATGTATTTCTAATATTTTGTGTAACTAGTTTGCTAAAATAATAATTAAAATTAAAGTTTGAAATTAAATTAATGTGATAAGGAAGTAATATATTGAAGGAGTCATAACCATAGGTAATTAAATAATTCCATATAATATTAAACAAAATAACATTTGGTGTATAAAATTTTTTCTTTATATGTTTCATATTTTTATACAGACATTTTTATCTTTACTATTTTGATATATAAAATGATTATTTAATAAATATTTGCAATCATGAAAGCAAAGAATTAGGCTCATAAATATTAGGCAAACAAAAATTTATTAAAAGAGAAAGCTTGAAGTGTTTTATGGATGATATTTTTGTTGGTTGGTGAGTTTTGAATAAATAAAAAATGGAATAAGGGGTCATCCTCTTTCAGTCTTTATGAAGCAAATCAGAGCTTTGTGTTTACAGAGCTTCGAAGGTAAAATAAATTAGTATTGTATTAGCACTATTCATAAAAACTGTAAAATTATATCCAAAATACAAACCACACATATCTGAAATGATTTTAGTACATAGAAGCACAGATTTTTGAAGGATGTCAAGACTTGTAAGAAAAAGTGGAATAGTACAAACTTTCCATTACAGTTTCTGGTCTGAAGAAATGATAGATGCAGCCCAGAAAGTGAATAAAACTTCAAATGCCATTTTGACAACTTCTTGACCTTAAGAAATTGTATCAGTTTGAAACAACTGAAAATTGAAGGTAGTTCTTCAGTAGTAAGATAGTTGGAATCACCTAAGTGAGAAGATTATAGAAATATTTTGTGTAAATATGTTTAAATATTCCAACCCTAAATTACACGTTTGGACCCGAGTAAGATTTCCCAATACGAGATAAAAGAGCAGAAATTGGAAAACTTCTCAAGAAACATTCTTCCCATAAGTTGAACTGAATGAATATATGAAAATAAGGGATGGTAACTCAAAAGATTGGAGCGCATGGCTTGCAAGTGTGAGGCCCTGTGTTAGATCCTAGCAATGCTTTTCAAACTTTTCCAGTGAGCACTGGTATAGCCCTTTTGGTCTCTCAGATCCACTGTAACTCTTGTCTATACTCTAGTGAGCATTTCCAAGTTGACCATCATGGTCCCTAGCACTGCTGAACCCAGGCAGAACCACATCATTACCATGCTCTTCGCTGAGCCAATAGATCTCACTCTCAGCATCATTTTGAGATTTCTTGGGTCTCCTGAGCACTACTTTGTTGCTCACCCCCAATGAATACAGTTTCTAAGAAAAAAAAAAACTAGAGTCCAGAGATTCAGAGCAGATTATACAACTTGAGTACAATCCAAAATTATTAAAAAAATATTTAGGATATGACTCAGTTTCCAAAGAAAAATATAAACTTAATGAAGGTTGTATGTATATGTATATTAATATATGTATATATATCATATATGAATATGTGTACATGTATAAAATCTCAACAGCAATAAAATCTACTAAATAAGATCCAACTATAAATGTTAAAACTAAAAATTCTGAAATTTAGGGGTTAAATACAGGGATTCTGGGTTTTATTTAGGGGTTAAGTACAGGGATTCTGGGTTTTATTTTTCATGCTGCCCACCCTGCTTTAGTTCCTGGTGCGTTTATTGCTCCCCAACTTTAGCACTGATCAACAACAATGATCCCCAAGAATAAAGACAGGAGTAAGCCCTGAGTACAACTGAGTGTGACCTAACACTGCTCCCTGCCCCTTACTCAAGCACCAAGAAAATAAAAATATCATCTAACATTAAAAGTTTTTTTAAACTCAATGTAATGGAGTAAATAGGAAAACAAATAGGTACAGTTGAAAATATAGTGCCCATTATTTTTCTTTTTTTATGTATCTACTTTATGTTGGAGTACATGTCCTAATGGGTTCCTAGTCCCAACTGCCCAGAACCTCACATTTGCTAGAACCAGGTGCCTTTTCCTTGAAACTCCCTCTTCTAGATCACACGGGTAGATCGGGAGCAGGATCAGAAGAGACTTTTTATTTTATAACTTTATATGGCAAAATATTCTTACCATGGGTCTTTTTAGCTTCAATGCAATTCTCTCTTAACCCCATGGGTTCCCACAAGGGACAAATATGTAGTTTTTCCAAGAGATCACTTGGCGATGTTTGGATCCACCACTGTAAATAATCCTGCTAGATCAAAGGGATATGCCAGGCTGCCCCTGGGCAAGTGAACATGACTTAGCAAAGTAAATAATATTATTCTGACAGATTCTGGACCTTAGTGGAGGTTTAGAGATATGCTGGCAATGGCAAGAAATATGTTCATGGTAAGAAATTAAGTCCTGAGGTACATTTCATCTCAGGTGCCCTCCCCCATCTCTGCAGAGTGTTTGTAGGAAAGCTGAAGGAGAGTTCCAGCTAGATCCGGTTCTGGTGAATTAACATTTAAAATCCTGGGAAGGTATGAGCACCTGAAAGTGATAGACTTTTGGGCCTGACTGAGACCCATCCTCCTGGGCTGGGCCGGGGCAAAAGGGGGTAAAAGAGGTGTCTCTTGTCCTCTATCTGTCCGCTTGGCTCTCTGCCTGCAGACCATTTTCTCCCATCATGATCTGGACTCTAGTCTAAGCACATGGTCTGGTTCCGGAGTCCATGTTGGTTGAGGATCCTGACCTGAGCACATGGCCTGGGTCTGGGTAGGAATGGAAGCTTGGGGTTTTCCTGACCTTGAATTATACTGTCAGAATTTGTAGCTTTTTGGGACTTTGCTGGCTTTTGAATTTCATCCTCTAGCCACTGGTCCTTTGGAGTAGAAGGAAATCCTGTTTCCTGATATTGTTGGGGGAACCCAACAGCTGTTTCCAGACTTACAATTAGGACTTTGTTTCAAGACTGATTCTGAGATAACTAGATTAATGGCTTTGAATTCCTTTAACTGCAGTTTGTCTGAAAATCTTGATATTACTCTTTCCGATATGAGTGATAATCTAGTTGTGTAGAAATAATCATGCTATAGATGTTTGGCACTCAGCACTTTTTATAGCATGTGTTTACTTTCTGACCTATAATTTCTTTTGAATAATCAGAAAAGTCCATAAAATTGTCTCCAACATACACTCCTGATGCTTTTAGGGATTTGTTTTTATCTTTTTTCATTTTAAAAATAACATTAACATGTAGTAATGTGCATCTGTTTTGTTTTTACTTAATTTGAAATTTTGAATTGCCAATATCTGAGTGTCTTTATCATTTCCCAATTTTGTAAAATACTTGCAATCATTTATTGAAATGAAAATTCTGCACTTACTTTTTCCCCCTAGAATCCTTATACTATATTCAACCCCTTGAAGCAACCCCATTTAATTTTTCATTTTACTAATCGCTTGTGCTTTTCCCATTATTTCTTTCTCTCTTTCCTTCCTTCCTTCCTTCCTTCCTTCCTTCCTTCCTTCCTTCCTTCCTTCCTTCCTTCCTTCCTTCCTTCCTTCCTTCCTTCCTTCCTTTCCTTCCTTCCTTCCTTCCTTCCTTCCTTCTTTCCTTTCCTTCCTTCCTTCCTTCCTTCCTTCCTTCCTTCCTTCCTTCTTTTCCTTTCCTTCCTTCCTTCCTTCCTTCCTTCCTTCCTTCCTTTCCTTCCTTCCTTCATTCCTTCCTTCCTTCCTTCTTTCCTTTCCTTCCTTCCTTCCTTCCTTCCTTCCTTCCTTCCTTCCTTTCCTTCCTTCCTTCCTTCCTTCCTTTCCTTCCTTCCTTCCTTTCCTTCCTTCCTTCCTTCTTTCCTTTCCTTCCTTCCTTCCTTCCTTCCTTCCTTCCTTTCCTTCCTTCCTTCCTTCCTTCCTTCCTTTCCTTCCTTCCTTCCTTCCTTCCTTCCTTCCTTCCTTCCTTCCTTCCTTCTTTTTCCTTTCCTTCCTTCCTTCATTCCTTCCTTCCTTCCTTCCTTCCTTCCTTCCTTTCCTTCCTTCCTTCCTTCCTTCCTTCCTTCCTTTCCTTCCTTCCTTCCTTCCTTCCTTCCTTCCTTCCTTCCTTCCTTCCTTCCTTTCCTTCCTTCCTTCATTCCTTCCTTCCTTCCTTCCTTCCTTTCCTTCCTTCCTTTCTTCCTTCCTTCCTTCCTTCCTTCTTTCCTTTCCTTCTTCCTTCCTTCCTTCCTTCCTTCCTTCCTTCCTTCCTTCCTTTCCTTCCTTCCTTCCTTTCCTTCCTTCCTTCTTCTTTCCTTCCTTCCCTTCCTTCCTTCCTTCCTTCCTTCCTTCTTTCCTTCCTTCTTTCCCTCCTTCCTTCCTTCCTTTCCTTCCTTCCTTCCTTCCTTCTTTCCTTTCCTTCCTTCCTTCATTCCTTCATTCCTTCCTTTCTTCCTTTCCTTCCTTCCTTTCTTTCCTTCCTTCCTTCCTTCTTTCCTTTCCTTCCTTCCTTCCTTCCTTCCTTCCTTTCCTTCCTTCCTTCCTTCCTTCCTTCCTTCCTTCCTTCCTTTCCTTCCTTCCTTCCTTCCTTTCCTTCCTTCCTTCATTCCTTCCTTCCTTCCTTCCTTCCTTCCTTCCTTCCTTCCTTCCTTCCTTCCTTCCTTCCTTTCCTTCCTTCCTTCCTTCCTTCCTTCCTTCCTTTTTCTTTTCCTTTCCTTCCCTCCTTCCTTCCTTCCTTCTTTCCTTCCTTCCTTCCCTCCTTCCTTCCTTCTTTCCTTCCTTCCTTCCCTCCTCCCTCCTTCCTTCCTTCCTTCCTTCCTTTCCTTCCTTCCTTCCTTCCTTCCTTCCTTCCTTCTTCCTTCCTTCCTTCCTTCCTTCCTTCCTTCCTTCCTTCCTTCCTTCTTCCTTCCTTCCTTCCTTCCTTCCTACCTTTCTTTCACTTGTCTTTTAGATATTTTCCCTACTTTATATTTCAGTAACTATCAGCATTTTAGCTTCTTACATTTTGTTATGAAACACCTATTTAGCATTTTTTAAAGTTTTTGTTTTTGTTTTGTTGGCCACAACTGCCTGTGCTCTGTGTTTACTCATGGATCTGCATACAGGGATCACTCCTGTGGGTGATCAGGGAACCGTATGAATTGCTAGGCTCTGAGCCCTGTCAGCCACATTCAAGGCAAGTGCTCTTCCTACTGTCCATCTCTTCAGCTACTCTGTTATTGTTTCAAATTTCAGCTACTTTATTTTTAGTTCTGTAATTTCTGTTTAGACTTTTCTCATACTTTGTTACTTTTAGTCTTTGTGGAACTTCTCTTCCATAACTCAGCAAGTATAATGAAGATTATTGCTTTGAAGTCTTCTTTAGATTTTGTAGCAGTTGTATCAGAATTTCTTACCATTTAATTTGATGCATAAATTTTCATGAGACCAGGTATTTCTTCATTTTATCTGGTTCTCCATAGGAACAAAATCAGGTCATATGGAGTCTGTTAATATTGGCCTGGGTGGTAAATGGGCCAGTGTGATGAATGAAAATTTGAGATAGTATAGATGCAGGTTCACCTATCACCAACTTTGACTTCAGCAAGGACCAGGGGTTTAAGGTTATCAGTGCCCAGAAGCTACTAGGCACTTACAGTTGTGCAAACAGTATTACGGTGTTAAGGAACCCAGGAAATGTTTGGATTACCTGACCAAAATTTTTTCCCAGCTTGTAACATTATATACTTTGGGACTGGCAGATTAAGAGAGTGTTTAGGTCATGACTCAGAAAGAGAAAATTGAAGGCTGTGCCACATAACCCAACTCTTTTTGCTAACTGGTTATACTGGGCAAGGATGGTGGGTGTCTGTATTGTTATTTCTATCTGTCAGATAATTGCTTTCTTGTTGGAAGTCAAGCAGCCAGATATAACTTGTAAGTTCCAGGTTTATTTACCTGATTGGAGTATACAGGGTTGATTAATTTCCTTCTATATAAGCTTTTTGCTAGTGATGATTTGAGCTGATTTCAGAGATTACCATCATGGTTGACTACTAAGGAATTGGAATTCAGTGAGGTGTCCTGCCACACTAGAATGTCCACCAACAAGGCTGCAAGAATTCAGTAAGAAGACAATGAAAAATAATTGACCCTGCTTATACTATGAGCATCTGTCTACAATTCATGTTTCAGCTTTATTGATCAAAACATTCATGTCAGTTTTGTATAGATTACTTTGAGTTCTGGGAGTAGAGGTACATGCAAAATTTTCCTATAGCCCATTTTGTCCATTCCTTCTGTTGGAAGTACAGATTCCTTTAGATATCTGATTTTAGTAGAAAACAAGATTTTTTGTATATTGCTTAGGTAGATATGAGGTAAGAATATTTTTATGAAATTATAATTATTTTACCCCAATGTCTAGATCATATAAAGTTCTAATTTACCACTCAATAGAGCATGTTAAAATATCACTGTATCACTGTATACTGTCTTCCTGTTCATCATCGATTTGCTTGAGTGGCACCAGTAACATCTCCATATGTCCTGTCTCATGCTAATAGAGCCCAAGGGCATCTGCTTGCTCCATGAACATAAGAGCCTCAAACCATTCCATCAGGTCACGGGAAGGAGGACTATAATTATTACTGGTATTTGGCATTTCAAATACGACACGGGTAGCTTGCCAGACTCTGCTGTGAGAAAAGAGATAAAGTACTCTCTCTCTCTCTCTCTCTCTCTCTCTCTCTCTCTCTCTCTCTCTCTCTCTCTCTCTCTCTTTGGGCTCTCTCTTTGTGAGCTTGCACCCTTCTTGGGAGTCTTGTCTTTTTCTCCTTTTTTACAGGGCCTTAACGCATGGTGGCTGGCGTCTTGGCCTAAACGTGTCTGGGGTTCTAGCAGGGAATCCAAGGATTTCTCCTATTGCTGACTTGTATGCCTGAACCTGTGATAAGTAAAGCCTTTTAAAACTGCATCAGATTCCTGAGCCTTCATCTATTCCCCCGACTTCGGTAGAAGGGAACTCACTTCCCGGCACTGTCTGGGACCCCAGAGGCATTCCCCGACATCTGGTGTCCCTAAGTGGACACTCCTGCATCTGGAGGCCCCAGCGAGATGTTGATGAACTTTTCCTGAAGCCGAGAGCAGCATTTTACAGCGTGAGTTAAAATGGGTTACATCTTGGAGTCAGTTATAATATATTATAATTTAAATTTATAGGAGAGCAGTGAAATTTAGGGCTTTCCTAGTACTTGCCTTGCAGTTGGTCCACTGGGCCAGCTCAACATTTTGTACAGTCCCGTGAGCACTTCCAGGAGTAATTTCTGAAATCAGAGCCAGACCAAAAAATGAGTGAGAAAGTATTTCAATGTGAAAATTGAAAACCAGACTATTTAGAAAACAGAAGTTTTTAGGAATAAAATTATAGCTACCGCACTATACAAATATTGCAGAAATGAAAAGAACACATTATTTAAGGAATTTTCAATTATTTAGAAAGAAAATAAAATTAGTGTTTATATTGTAAAATGAGATTGATAACACTGAGCTTACAGTAATCCTAGTTGGAGGCTGGTATTGAAGGGGAGACCTCGAAACAGTGTTGGAGGAAAACAGACTCTGGTGTAGAGTGTGGTGTTGGAATGTTGTATGCTTGAAACCCTTGGTGTGGAGTGGGATATTGGAATACTGTATGCAAAAACCCTTCCATTGATATTGTAAATCATGTGGAGTAAAAAAAAAAGTTTAAAAAATAAGTTAGTGTAGGTTACATACAAACTTAATCCTCATTAACTCTATAAATAGTGATTGTATTCATTATCACCCAAAATTTCAAGAGGAAGAAATTTAATCTAGAAAAGTAACTTGCACAAACTCATACTCTTAAAAAGAATATGAATAGGGATGAAAGTCTAGCTGATATGGTGGAATTAGTTCATAGAAATGGAGAGGAGGAAAACTAGAAGAACATTTTGACATATAACCTAAATTGATTGTTGTTTCCTAAATTTATTTTAATGGAATTTTGACATATAATCTAGAAGTTGTATTTTTTAAATTTTAAGAAAATTCATAAATAAAGATTAGTGTATTACAAGTGTAAAAGATTATAAATTGTCAACATAATTTACATTTGAAAAGAAGTTTTTCTCAGCCAGTAAGTCTATGTTTTTTCTTAATATATTATTTCATAATTTGTATGAAACAATTTGAAAAAATCATACACAATGTTGTTACATTTATTGTACAAAAACTCAAACAAAATTGATAATCTTTGTTTTGCTTAAAATTTAAAACACCTTATTTTCTTATACAAGTATATAAAATTAACATCAAATATTTTTACTCCAAATATGGTTGGCTTCATTAAACATAAGAAGCTGAAAATTACTGGGCATGGTTAAAATGCCACAGCTTACAATTTGATTCCATCCCCCAAAAAAATGCTTTCAACATGTTTATTTTTTAATGAATCAAAAGCAGTGTTTCCAGGCACATTTGTAACTTTGGATCAGCCTACACAGTTAAGTAGACATTTTTGGATAATGAATTTCATTGAAATTCAGATCTGCATTAGAGAAGAACTGAATAAAAAATGTAGCACTAGAAAACAGAATTATACTGCTTCTTCTCTATATCTTCTTTAGGAAGCTTGTCCCAAAGAGAGTTTTCCTGGGAAAAGAATCCTTTTGTATTATGGGTCAATACAACTGTGCCCTACATTTATCCTACAGCACAAACTTTAATAATGATGAGAGGTTTCTAAAAAGGAATGCTAATTCAGTATTCAAAAAGCAATGTATGGCTTATTGCTTATGGTACAAATGAGAGATCTAAAATTATACCTTCTGGGCTAGAGCAATAGTACTGTGGATAGTGTGCTGGCTTTGCACAAGGTCAACCTAGATTTGATCCCCAGCACCACACATAGTCTGCTGATCTCTTCCAGGAATTATTTCTGAGAACCAAGCCAGGTATAAGCCCTGAGCACTGATGGGTATGACCCCCAAACCAAAATGATTTAAAAATACATAAAATTGTACCTTCTTTAACTATAGTTTTTAATCCTCCAATGTTATTCAAAATATTTTATTTAACCATCTAAGATATAAAGCCATGCATTTATTTTATCTATTATCTGTATATTATTACTTTTATCTATTATCTATTATTTTGGAGGAATTTTTTGATTTACAGATAAAAAAGAATATATATTCTTTATGCTATATACATATGCTCTATGATATATTTATATGTGTAGCTATAGCATAGAGTTCCCATAAACTTGACATCTATTATTAGGATCAGTCAGAATTAACATTAATGCATTTGATAAGCCTCACTATAATACATTTCTCAGAGTCCCTAAGTTATTCCTTTGTGCTGTTTTTTTGTTCAGATTCCCATTCAAATTGTCATATTTCAATTAGCAGTCAAATTCCTTCCGGTACCTCATGGCTAAATGACTCTTTGTTTTTGGTATACATTTTTTAAGTATCCTGATCATATATCTTGTAAACATTCTATTGATATTTACTTTTTTCTCATGACTTCACTTGTATCACTTATCTTCCTGTTGTTCATTAATTTGCTCAAGCAGGTGCCAGTAATGCCTCCATTAGTTGGAAATGTGGTCCATTATTGTTACTGTTTTTGGGCATATTGAATACACCATGGGTAGCTGGCCTGGCTCTTCCATGGCTCTGGTTTCACCCCAGGGGGCCCAGTTTTTCTATATCAGACCACCAACCATCCAGGGCCCACAGGACAGAGCCCTGGGTGTAGACAAGCCTGTCTCCTGTCTGCCACCTGCAAACGCAGCTGAGCACTGCAGCCACACCTGCAACACCTCAAGAGGCAGGCCATGAGTTATCAGGGGTAAAATGATGTTTGGATAACGTTCACAGATATAAATTTAAACTATAAACATATAACAAGGGTGTTTTGCTATTATTATGTTTTATCATTGTTGAGACAATATTCATCCAATAAATAAAGGCAATGCTCTAAGATCGTCCCACGGCAAGTTCATCATTACCATACCCTCTGTAAGGAAGTAGTATATTCAATTTGCACTTTAAAATTGGAAAGTAAAACACCATTTTCTAGACTTATCTATATATATTTTTGTGTTGTGTGGAATATTTATCTCATTTTTTCTTATTCATTCACCTATTTATGTCACCGTAAACATTCACATTTATTTTTTGTATGTCAAGCTACTACCTAATACAATTTTAGAGATATAGTAATTATTCATATATAATTTTAGATTTATGGAATTACTTCTCCACTAATATATAAAGAGAACTTCTCTTTGACTATCAAATATACTAAAAATAGTTTTGCTGGGTTTTGTGGCCACATCAGCATTGCTCAGACTTACTCTTGACTCTGATCAGAAGTCAGTCCTGGCTCTGCTTGAGGCTATATTCAGTGCGAGGTGTTAAACTCAGATCAGGTGTGTGCAAGACAAGCACCTCTTACTCTTACACTCGGTATTATCTCTTTGGCCCTCATTACACATTTGAACAGTGTAATAGATATATTACAGGGTTCTGGGAGATTTCCTCATGTTTTTCATGTAATCATAGAAATTGTACTTCTGTTCTATTGAACAAACAGACTCCATCTTACATCTCACAAATTTATTATTTTATAACCGTTTATTTTGTCTTGGTGAGGATAATACATTTACTGTCATCTCAGATTGCTACTGAGTAAACTTTATTATTATTATTATTATTATTAATATTATTATGAGCAACAGCCCTTGTCTCTCTTGAATGATTGATCTTCAGTGGTAGGCATGTAATTTGAGTTCAATAATATTGCTAGAGGATTTTCAATTGTTTATAAATGTTTGAATTCAATGGTATAAAATTTAACTCTATTCTTCATGTGACATGTTTTGTTTAAAATTAATGAAATCAAAACCTTACTAGTTACCAAGTTGTAGTTGCTGCCAAATGGCTCTCTTTGAAAGAATAAAATTTCACTAAACCAAGCTATAAAAGAGAAGAGTCAAATACACAGCGGATGTCTTTTATAAGAAAGCTTATGATGTTTGATGTATTTCATTCTTCCAGTCCCAGAATAATAATATGGAAAGTTATTACAGACAATGCAGAAACTTTGAAAAGTATACCGATAAATTATCTGAGTTGAGATTAGTTTTGAAGTTTTCAAGAAGAACCATAGATGGCATAACAAAACAAAAGTAATTCAAGCAAATGCATGCCTTGAAATTAGGACTCTAAATGACATTTATAATAAAATTAATAACAAAAACTTTTCTCAGGTGCCATATTTATGTTATATTTTTTGTTAATAGTACAAAGGGCTTTTGCCAGGGATTGAACCGAGGTATCATGCATGCAAGGCCTGCACATTATCATCATCATCCTTTTATGTAGTCTATGAGACTCTTGAAATACAATGAAAGAACAACTGCAAACATGATATTAAAAATCTATTCTTTTTCTCCACATTTCAATGATAGGATTAGCTGCTTAGAAATTCATGCTAGGGCCGGAACTAAAAGCACAGGCATCCTCAGCATATGCTCCCCAAACACCGCCAGAAGTAATTCCTGGGTGAAAGAACCAGGAGTATGACAGGGGTGACCCAAAAAGTAAAAAAAAAATTTTTGCTAGAACTTAGTCCCATACTAAGTTCTTCCCCACTAAGGGACATCCTTTTCTTTTCTCTTCTACTTTCCAATAAACTTTTCTACTTTCAAAAAAAAACCAAAAAAAATAAAATTTATGCTAAATAGTTAAAGAAATAACCTTAAATGGTGAAAATTTGCTTTGAAATGAAAGCACACACATCAATTTTCTTTTATACCAGAATGATTGTAAGGAGATTGCTTTCAAATGAAATATATAATTTGAAGAAAATGTATATATATGTAATATATATATTATATATATGTATATACATAAAATGTATATATGTATATATATGTGTGTGTATATATATATATATATATATATATATATATATCACTGTATCACTGTCTTCCTGTTCATCATCGATTTGCTGGAGCGGCCCCATATGTCCGGTCTCATGCTAGTAGAGCCCAAGGGTATCTGCTTGCTCCAGGAACATAAAAAGCCTCAATCCATTCCTGAATGAGGTCTATAATTGTTACTGGTATTTGGCATATCAAATACAACATGGATAGCTTGCCAGGCTCTGCCGTGCAGGTAGCATACTCTTGTAGTCATCTCTTAGTCCAGCATTTATTGATGAACCGCTCTGCCGCAAGTGGCCGAGTGAGCCGGGCGCTGATAGGCTGGTCTGCTGGGTGGAGTTCTGATGATAAAGAAGTCCGGATGTGGAATATGGAGGCCCTCATGGAGTGGGGGGGTCATCTGGCTTGTTGCAAAGCTCTGCTGGGGTGGCTGGCCAGGGCTAGAACCGCCATCCCCACTGGCACCTCGTGAGCGGCTGGGCACAGGGAGAGCCAGTAGCAGCTCTGCCCCATGTCTGTGAGTATATATATATATATATATATATATATATATATACATATATATATACATATATATATATATATCTTACTTGTATCACTTATATCACTTGTCTTCCCATTTTTCATCGATTCAATCGAGCAGGTACCAGTAACATCTTCATAATTCCTGTTGCATGCTAGTGTAGCCCAAGGGCATCTGCTCACACCAGAAACATGAAGAGCCTCAAAGCATTTGTTCAGATCATGCAAATGAGGTCTATAATCGTTACTGGTTTTGGCATATCAAATATGATACGGGTAGCTTGCCAGAGTCTGCTGGATCGATGGTATACTCTTGGTAGCAGGCTCTCAGTTCGTGCATTTACTGATGAACCACAATGAGGAAAGATTGACTTATATCTTGGGTGGAACTCTGATGAGCTCTGGAGTCCAGATGTTGAAAATGGTGGCCCTTATGGTGTGGGGGTTCCTCTGACTTCTTGCAAGGCTCTATTGGGAAGTAGGCCAGGGATAGAACTCACCCTACCTCCTAGGTGCCTCATGATCAGCTGAGCACACGGAGAGCCCATAGTAGCTCTGCCCCATGTATCTGTGTCTCTGGTTCAAGCCTACATATATATATATATATATATATATATATATATATATATATACACATATACCTATACCTATACCTATATATATGTATATACCTATATAGGGCTTATATACCTATATATACTATATATAGGCATATACCTATATATAGGTATATATAGGCCTATATATACCTATATATCTATATAGGTATTGTGAACCAGAGACACAGATACACAGATATGTATATATATACATAATGTATATATGTATATATACATACATACATTATATATATGTATATATAATTATATATACATTCTTATAAAAATGCTAACTTACTGGTTTTGCATTTTGAAAACTAACTTGTAATGAAAAGACAGATAGTACGGAGGCTAAGGTGCTGTTTCGTATGTGGCCAAAACTGGTTGTGTACACATCACTAGCTCTGTTCTACTAGTTACAGTCCCTGAACACCAAGTCAAGTGTGGCTCAACCAAAAACTAAAATAAATTTTTTTTATAAATATTCCTAATTATAAACATTTCATGAACTTATGCTCTCTAGATTCATAAGATTATATATTATGAATCCATTAAGTATCTCTAAATTCAATATCACTAGATCACTAGACATCCCATTGTTCATCAATTTCCTTGAGTGGGTGCCAGTAACATTTCCACTTGATCCTATGACATGCCAGTGTAGCCCAATAGCATCTGGTTGTTTCAGGAATACGAAGAGCCTCAAACTGTTCTTTCATGGTCTTGACAAAGAAATTCAATATCTGTCTTCCCATTCTGGAAGCAAATAAAATCTTCATAAAACCTTAAATATTCCTATAATGCTTTGAAAGTATATCCCTGTAAATTGTTAGGAGAATTGAAATTGGAAAGACAAGTAATTTTCCCTTTAGCTGTCAAATGCATTTCAAAGCCACAGTGTCTAGATTATATAACATTAAAATAGTTTGTAGACACTGTAAGAAAATCATTATTGTTTTTGTATATTCTTTTCTTCTAAAATATTTTTTTGCTAGTATAATTATATTTAAGTATTGGCCTAAAATACAATGAGAATGGGAAGTAAATTCTGGTAATCCAAAATATATATAATGTGAATAGAATAAAAAAAAGAAAGACAATAACAACTGCATTTGTAGAGATTTAAATGTTTGCTTATTTGTATTAAACTCTGACATGCAGAGAAAATACTTTCTATATTTTATATTAGTTTATATGATCTGCTATTATATCTCATTAAAATGATAAATCATAACAAATGACATGTATTGTAGTTTAATAAGATTATAAGATGAAAATAACCTCCATTTAATATTTACCATTTCCCTTTTTAAATTAAAAAATGTATTCTATACGATACTGATCAGGAGTCCTTAATATTTTCAAGGATAAGGCTGAAGAGAGAGTGAATAGGGCACTTGAATGCTGCTGAGCCCAGTTCTGTCCCCGGCACACCATATGATCGCTGAGCCCTTCCAAGAGTAATTCATGAGTGCAGAGTCAGGTGTGGCCTCAAAGCAATTATGATAAATATTGCATAGAATGCTCATATGTTTGAGTTTGTCTAACATTTTACTAATATTTAGTGTTGTGTGATAGATTTCGTAAAAAATCATACTCTGATATTTCTATCCATATTTTTGTTTATTGCATGCAAAGGTTACTTGGTGTTATATTATTAGTATATTGACCCTGATAGATTAAGTTTGCATTTGCCAGATTCCACACTTTAAAGTTACTATAAAAATTGTTTTATTTTGAAGTAAGCCACTTTGATCTGCCCAAAGTTCATGGGGAGCTTGTTTAAATTCTATGAACTTGAAAAGGAATATCTGCATAAGGTATTTGTATTTTTTTCAATAAGGTAGATTAATATCCTCATTTATTATTTTGTAATTTGTATCAAAATGGCTTAATCTTAGTTTATTTCATAACCTCTGTATTCTAAGGCCATACTATCTAATTTGTTGCTCCAATTATTCAAATAATTTCTATTATACTAGTTTGTTTCAGTGATCAACATGAGAGTCGTATTCTGGTGTTTTTTTTTTTTTAGTACTATCATAACTTTGGAACTATAAGATAATCCCATGGGGAAAGAGAGAGAGAGAGAGAGAGAGAGAGGGAGGGAGGGAGGAAGGGAGAGGTACCATAGAGGCAGGCCAGGGGTGGAGAATTTCTGGGGACTTTGGTGTTGGGAAATGTACATTGGTAGAGAGATGGTGCTGGAACACTGTATGACTGAAATCTCATCATGAACAACTTTGTAATTGTCTATCTCATGGGGTATAATAAATTTTTTTAAAAGATTCTCATTTTACATCTTCCCTCTTCAATTCTAGAACCAACCAATGAATCAATAAATCTGTTTCTTTTTGTTGTGTAGGTTTCTTTGACTACTCAAGGTCCGAATGCTATATATATTAAGTCCTTCTGTGGTATCATTGCATGTAAGTCCTTTCTGATAATGAATCTAGATGGTATATGTACCAATACTAACTTATATTTATACATGATCTAAGTTTTGTATTATTTTTTCATCTGTCTGTAAGTATAAATACAAAAAAATGCACATATTGATACAACCCAGCTAAACACAAGTTCATATCCGTGTTTCCAACTAGATCTTGGCTTAAACCTACTTCCCTTTTGTTTAATTATCACTCTGTTGCTAGAAAACCTTGTCAAGGACGTGAGATGGGTAGTCCCCGAGGTTGTTGTTTCAACCTCAACCAGAAGGTGCTCATTGGGGTACAATGCAAAACAGATGAAGTCAGACACACAAATCCTAGGCAACAAGTATGGGTTCTTTGAGAAGCAAGAGTACAGAATGGAGAGAGAATGCCTTCTCATGAGTGAGGGGCTTACCAAGGGATAGGGGATTAGTATTTTTCATAATCTAGTTGTAAATCCCTAGTTTGTTGGTCACCAGTTCCTGATTCACCCCTGGGGTGTTGTGTGACATATGCAGAGTAAACCTGATTTATGGTGATACAGCTTTTTATGACACTTAAGTGACGACAGGCTTATGTATACTGAAATACTTAAATGTACCCATACAGGCCAGGCAGTATCACAAATTGAACAAAACATATGCTTTGTGTGCAGGAGTCCTAGCTTTTAATTCTTGGAACCATGTGGTTTCCTGAAACCTTGTTAGGAGTGGCTTCTGATCACAACTAGGTGTGGCTCAATAATTAAAAGAGTAGAAAATTTTGCTCAAATCAGCCTAGTGACTCCTTTGGAAAGTCAATTGCAAACTCAATAAGGCCTTCTGAACAAGCCCATGAGGAGTCTGTCGAGTTGGTTCAAATCGTATTTGACAAGTTTCCTAGTTGGGTTGTCCTCATTAATGCAAAACAAAGAGATAACTTGGGCCTCTGTTTAAAACATATATGAGGTACTGATACTAGAAGGTAAGCCTATCTGCTTCAGCTTTTCAATCTGATGGTGAGAAAACTAATTCTCAGCATCAGTTGCAGTCGATTTCAATCCTAACCTTCATGGAGACTTCACAAGTGAGGTTAAGGTAGGTCAAACTGTGTTCTTTATGATAGTCACCACCTTTCTGTGCCCAGCCTCCTCACACTATATACCCATAAACTATTTTAGCACTGACTTCAACAACAACTTTATTTATCTTCTATTTAGCACATATTGTGATGGCATTGTTCTTTGATCTTAATTGATCATCATATTATTATTTTAAATAAAAGTTCCTCATATACAGAATTTTAGTCACTGAAAATGTTGTAAGTGACCATGCAAAGTGACTGATCTGGAAACTAAATTGAAAGTGAAGAAATTCATACTAATGGAAAAAGTAATGGTTTTTTATCACAAGTCAGGAAAGTTTGCTACCCTCTGGCTGTCGTCTTAGAGAGTATTTGTGGTCTTTATTACAGAAGTTCTTAAATCTTCTTCAAAAGCAGTGAGATGAACAAACATTCAAGAAGGGCCACTATAATTGGGAAACTACTAAAGACCTGGACTAAACACCAAATAACCATGTGCCTCTCAGGATCCTGAGGACTCTGACCACAGCAAAAAGATTGCAATTTTAAGAGAAAAAAATATTTTCATTGTAATGTTGGATTTATTGTAGCTCTGCATGATTTAAGTAACTTAAGAATTCTTATTATATATTATGAAGATGATGGGTGAGTTTCTGGTTACTGACAGCTACAAAATTTTGACAGTGGTTGATAAACTATGGATCACTGTTACGTGCCAGAGAAAATCTTTAATATGGAAGAAATGTTTTTCCTGGAAAAAATTGTTAAAAGTATTTTAATAGATATGGAGGTCAGTTCAGTGCTAAATCTCAAAAATTTTAAGAACAAGGTAACAATCTTGCTTGGGGCAGTACTGCAGGATACAACTGGAAAATCCTATCTTCTAAGGAAGTGAAAACCTGAAAGTCTTCAAGCATTTAAGCACACCCTGCTGATGTTCTTATGTGGAGCTATAAGAAATTCTGGATGACCCAGATCTTCTCCAAGGTCTCCTTCTTAATTGCTATGCCAGCAAAATAGAGAAGTACTGTTTGGAGAATAACTGCACAATGATACAATCACCTAAGGTCACATTTCTCAGAAAAATATTACCAATGAATGATTTTATTGAGCTGAAATTTCCTTGAATGGCTGCTGGGTTGTAATGAAGATTTTGAAGTCAGTCCCAAAGTTGAATTCACTATTAGAATTCAGAAAATGTCTGGCTAAGATTCGTTGAATATTCTGTGCTGAGAATGTCTTTCTTATCTTGTTCTAAGAAAATGAGAGGATAAACCCTTAATAAGAAATCCTATTTTCAGAGTTGGAGTGATAGCATAGTGGAGAGGGCAATTGCGTAGCATGTGGAGAACTGGGTTGGATCCCTGGTCCCCATATGGTCCCCGAGCACCGCCAAGAGCAATTCCTGAGCGAAGAGCCAGGTGTAAACACTGAGCATCTCTGGGTGTGACCCAAAGAGAAAAATAATAATTTATTACTAAAGCGATGATATTTCTATTTGCATGGTTCTCATTTCTGCTCTCATTTCCTCCGTAGTTTATTGACTGCCCTTTCAACTGCTTCGTTTATGTTCTCCTGTATTTTATTGGACATCTGCTCAATTTTTTCGTTGAGCTCCTTAAACATCCTACCAATTTCTTCTCTAATTTCATTGTCAGAGAGATCATGCACATCTGTATTCTTTTTTGAGTCTTCAGGGTCGATTCCTTCATCTGTTCTTCGAGCTGGGGATCTGCATTGTTTCCCCATGGTGTTGTGGTGTTCAGGGATAGATTCCTCTAGTGTACTGTTTCTTTTTCTTGAGGGTATTACCTTCCCTTGGTGTTGAATTTCCTAGTTTATCCACCTTCTGCCGAGACCTGGGGCACCACGGCCCCAGGTGCCCGCTTGGCCAGCCGCACACCCCAGGGAGGCTCAATAATTTATTTTTTAAAAAAAAATAAATACTCTTTCCAGTTGCATCAGAAGTGTGACTGGGATTAGCTTCTGAGTGAATTTATTGGTCCCTCTTATCCCCAACATCTATGCCCCACACTCCTTTAAATAGAATGTGCATCCTTGGTCTTCTTTATTTCTTTTTTCTTGTAAAAGTTATTCTAGTAACCATGTGAATAAGACATGTTGGGGGCAGCTAGCAGGCAAGGGTGGGGAAAGAGTCCAGAGAGCCTGAGAATTTTCATCTTTCTAGACCCTGAATATGAGTGTTTTTTCCACATCACCTTATCTCTGGATCGGAGGGACTCCATGGGGCAAGCAGGATTGGGCAGCAGTTCTGTTGAGCACATGAAGGAGAATAAATGCACACAAACAGCTCAGCCCTCCTCGGTCCCAGAGGATGGATCAGCTACCCATGGCAGTGAACAGTGCTTTCTTGGCCATGGGAATAACGAGAGGTTTAAGGTGTGTGCCAGTTATGCATGGATAACTGCTCCCCTGGAGATAATTTTGGGGACTCTCTTCTAATTAGGCTCTTTGTCCTCAGTCTAAAATTACAGCAATATACTTAAAAATGATAAGGACAGTTAAGGTCATAAATAAAATATTGGGCACTTGTATTAGAAGTAGGTTTAAATCTGTTACTAAAATAATTTGGAAAATTTGAAGGTGGATATAAAAGTTGATTTCAGTAACAAGTCCCTGATGGATATCAAATCCTGGTCCTCTTAATTATTTTGCTGTTGGCACTGCTGAAGCTTTTCCTTATAAACTAAAATGAATCCTAATTTTCTTCTAATACTTGACTGCTACTTTCTGAACAGTCATGAGGTGCCTGTTAGAGTAGGCAGGCAGTCAGGCATGTGCAGGGCGGGAGGTTAATACATTCAGAGGGAATTGCCAAGGGCTCCTGGAATGCTAACACAGGTGGGAAACTGCCTAGAAACAAAGAATCTTGGGGTGTGGGATCTCATGCCTAAGAATGCCAAAATTCAGGATCATCACAAAGGGTGCTTCTTGAGAAGAAGTGTTGCAGGACTCCTAAGGGCCGCTGCATCTTGCTCTGGAGTGCCTCCCGCAAATCACTCCGTAGATAAGGGGGTAGTCTAAATGTGGCAGTTTATCCAACCATGTATGCTGTACTAGCTGGTATAAATATTCTCCCATGCTACCACAATCATCGTGGGACTAGCTAGATCTTACCAGCATATTAGCCTGGCCACACTGGACCCCTAAGTAATTAGACCAGAGAGAAATGCTGTTTGCTTCCAAGCAAACAAGCATGGTTACCTGATATACTCAAAGGCAACTAAAATATAAAACTACAATGAAGTAGAAGAGACTTGTGAAGGCTTGGAGAAATATTTAACTGGCATTAGTATTAGTCTTTGGTACAGAGACATGCCATCTCAGAAACCCCCTTCTCTACACTGCAAAGGCATTCCCAGGCAGATTTCGGCTCAAAACATTAGCATAGTAAAGGCCCTAGGTGAGGTGCAGGGAGGGATTACCTAGGGGCATTGGACCCTCCCTGCTTTCCATAACAGTGGGAGGAAGGTCTGAGTTACAGGGATATAAACTAGCCGGTTCCCGCTCTCCGGGCCTTCTTCTTTGTGGGATCTCTCCTTGTGAGCGCTCATTCCCTTGGAAGCCTTTTTATCCTTTTACAAAACCTTTACTCGTGGTGGTCGCCATCTTGGCCTACTCGTGGCTGGGGTTCTAGCCTGGAATCCTAAGCACCGGTTTTTCCTTTTGCTGATTTGTATGCCTGAACCTGTGATAAGTAAAGCCTTTTAAAACTGCATCGGATTCCTGAGTGTTCATCCATTCCTCGCCGGCTCGGAGGTAGAAGGTAACTTCGCTTCCCGGCACTGTCGGGGACTCCGGCGGAGCGCCCGACAAAGAAGGATGCTACATTTCACTAGGTCTTTGAAAAGTAGATAAAACCACCTGACCTTAGAACTTTCCCAGCCAGGAAGCAACACAGCAGAGGATAAATATTGACCAGACAACAGGAACAAATAAAAAAGATTAAAACTAACAACTTTTTCAGTAGGGCTACTACCCACTTCTCATGCCAGTCTACTCCAAACATCTCCCAGATTACGCATCTTTCTTCTCTCCCTCTTTTTCATAATAAAATCTGTCACTCTTATGCCTTGGGACTCCTGAGTGAATTAGTATCTCAGGAGATGACCAAAACCACACAATGTAGTAGATTTCTCAGTAACATGCTTACATTTTTTTTCATTTTCTATCTCTTCAATAAATGTTTCTTACTTCATACATGAACAATCTGTCTCTGAAGGATCTTCATTTTTCTTAAGTAAATTCTCTATCCAGTGGAGTAATAAAAATAATTTTGGAAAGGGGTGAGTTCTCAAAACTCTTTCTGCCTAGTAAAAGCAAATCTTCGAGTATTGTAGTAGATAGAAAAATTCTATCTATTTTATAATTTCAGTCTTTTGCTTAAAAACATACTTGTGATTTGGGCTATTACTGCTAAGATAACAAATATTATTGTAGCTTTTAAATGATAATGTTGCAGGGAGAGAGTTGTTGTGGCCAGGATCACTGATAATATTTTCTTTTTAAAGAAAGATGATGTAGGAGCTAAACTAGCTTAAAGGTATGAGGACTTTGAGACACAGAACCCATCTGTAGATAACTGGAAAATTTTAGGTGGGTGGCCTGTAAGAGGAGAGTCCCGCAGTTCTGAAACAAAGGTATGACAAAAATATCCAAAAACATCAGCAGTTTGAAGCTCTTACCTTCAGCAGCCACCTTATTAACAGACTTTGAGGCAGTTTAAAAAAACTGTATATAAGGTAACTTGGTAGAGAAAAAGGCACAAGTGTCTGAGATATGCACTTTCTTAGTTTTTGACATGCATTCTCCCTGGATATTTGGTACAGATCTACTTAGTATGTATATATGGCTCTCACGGAAGTCCATGAATTCTCAGAATAGAAAAAAAAAAACCTATATCTCTTCTCTCATATTTCCCAAATAATTTCTCTTCATTATTCATCTCCTCCTAAAATTCTTTTCTATGAGAGAAGAAGATAGATCTGAGAATTCAGGACTTTCTTTTCCTGCGAAGAGCAATTTGTTCCAGCCTGGGTTCCATGGATCCCTGAGAAATTGGGTGTCAGGGATAGTTTTCCAGGCTTGGTAGAACAAGACATGTTCTGGTGAGACATATTCCAGACCTTGCAGTTGCTCAGAGCAGACTTCTCTAGATGTCTCAGAGACTAAATTCCTGTAGGCACTTCCTCAAGTGACTTAAGAGGCCTAGAAGAAAGTGGTAAAATCTTCTCTCAAGGTGGCTGCCTCTGTTTTCCACCACATAAGTCACCCTCAAAAACAAAACAAAAACAAATGTGTGTTTGTGTGTGTGTATATACACACCCAAACATACATAATCTCTATATATTATGTATGTATAAATATATATATATATTATGTCTTCCTGATGTCCATCAATTTGCTTGAGTGGGCGCCAGTAACATCTCCATTCATTGGGAATGAGGTCCATTAATGTTACTGTTTTTGGCATATCGAATACACCACGCGTAGTTTGCCATACATATATACATATATATATATATATATATGTATGTATATATAAACACATATATGTAAACATATAATATATATGTATATATATAATACACATTTGTTCCATTTGGAATATTTCTACTGAGATTTTCAAATTGTAAAATACAGTCTTTGCTCAGCCAAGGCTGTGGGCAAATGTCACATAATGACCAAAATTTGTCTTTTCCTAACTTATTACAACTATAAAAATTTTCTCTATTGAAGGCATTCTGTCAGAAAACTACACAAAACTTAAAGATCATTGTGTTAAGATAAAAAGCTTATAGTATTTACTCTGTCTTCTTGTACAGGCGAGCCTTGATAAAGTAAAGCAATTCAACTTATTGGTATCACCACAAGGGCCCAAAATCATTGTTTTGAAAAGACATTTGTGCTTTTATGTTCATTTCAGTGCTGTTCATAATTTCCCAGATATGAAAATAATGTAAGTGACCAAAAATAAGTGAATAAAAACTGTTGCATTTATATTATGGAATACCACTCATCCATAAGAGGAAAAAAATCAGGAATTTAGCTACTTGGATAAATTAGAGTAAACTTATCCAAGTTAGCTACTTGGATAAATTAAACTTAAAATTTTATATGACCCTGATTCTCGATCTGGGGTCAAACACATTTATCTGAGGGGAATATTCCTGTTATATCTTCCTGACTCCTAGAATTTGGTTATGTAATACAGCTATCTAGGAATAAAAGGCTAAAGCTATCAGCACACTCGTAACTGCTCTGTTGAACTTATACAAATCAGCAGCTTTAAAACATAAGACTTCACCTAACTGTATAAGGATATTCTATTCAGCTCTGCATCTCTTACAACACCAAGCTAAGCTACATATATACTGTGAAATGCCAATATATTGTACTATAAAAGCCATTACTCTTTGTCTAAATCCACCATTTCAGTCCCCAGGCTACTTGAATAAGCAGTGCACACATCAGTTGAGTCTATAGACTCCCCACAACCCTCTCAAGAGAAAGACAGAGCCTAGACCTTTATTGAATTTATGGTCTCGAGAAGGAAGCTAAGTTGAATTCTCTCTAATGCAATCTGATTCTTGGTAAAGGTGATTAGCTAACAATTATATTTTATGAAAACATTTAGTAAATTAAGATATTTAGCAAATTATAATTTACATAAAATTATATTATATGAAAACATTTAGTAAATTAAAAGGGAAATATGATTATGTTCATGAATTCAATGCTACAGTAGTAAAGAATAGTTTGATTGGATTGAGTGTATTTTTACAGTAGATCAGGAAAATACATAAAAGTAATTTAAGCAGGGAAATAGGAGTGCCTTAGGTTGGCAAATAGTTCCTGAAATGTAAGCATTCAACAATTTTTAAGTTTGCTTTATCAGGAACCAATATGAACATCTATATTTTTACATTTTGTCAAAAATGTCATATAATTTATGTCCATTCAGTGAAGATTTCTTTACGTCTGGTGATCCTCTTGACTATCTTTTTTTTTTTTTTTTGTTTTTTTTGGGGGTCACACCCTGAGATGCTCAGGGGTTTCTCCTGGCTCTGCACTCAGGAATTACTCCTGGCAGTGCTTGGGGACCATATGGGATGCAGGGGATCGAACCCAGGCTGGCACAGGCCAGCCGCGTGCAAGGCAAACGCCCTACCTGCTGGGCTATTGCTCTGGCCCCATTGACTATCTTAATAATAAATATTTATTCTTTAAATCCAAGGTAAATAAAACTAATTTTTGAGCAATTGTTCATCAGTAAAAGTAGTTTTGTATAATTTTAACTAGTAAAGCCTCTGAAAACTAACTCTACACTCCACAGGTGAGATATAACAGGCATTTTGCTAGACTTACGTCTACTTAATTTTTTCTGGCTTGCCTAATTTTATCAAATTGTCCACTTGTCAAATGGTATGTTATTCACTCTGTATTCAATACCAGCAATTCCATACTAATTACAAATACTGTTGAAGACATTTGACTTTTTTAAGGTACCTATCTCTGAATACTGTTATAGAAACTAAAATAATTAGATACTATTCTATTAACCAGTCATAAATGCTGTCATTGATACATAATCTGAAAAAATACAAATCTGAGATGAACACAAAAATTAAATAGTATTAACTGTGTCAAAAAGAGTACAGTTTTAGTTTAGGGGTTAGGTGCTTGCCTGGTATGTAGTTAACTCTGGTTCTACCGAACACCTCATATGTTCAGTGACCTTTGCTAAAATTATCCCTGAGCACAGAGCTAGGAATAAAGGCAAATCACTACTAGATGTAGTCCCAATATTATATATAGATATATATCATACTAATATGATATATATAACATATATTGTATATTTAACCATTGATGCACCATCAGAAATATTCTGATTGTTCAAAGCAATAGAGAGAAAGACAACCCTGTCTCCTCACCTATTGAGTGAAGGAAAAAATAGATTCATTTAGGCAATGTTGCACACCTCGCTACTGTTTCACTATGTTGCTTGAAAGGAAAAGAAAGTAAAATATAGTATTGGGAGAAAACGTTAGTGTTACTATCTGTTATATTGGTAATCAATGTGGAAACATCTTATGATACAGAAATTAAGATCTGTATAGGGGAATAGTTAAGAGGCTCAACCAATGCTAATTGAAGGCACCATGCAGATAACTGCCTGAATCAGGGCTGGTGACCTATATGGTCAATGAAATTAAAACTAATTGACAAAAGTTTGGAGATTTTAAGCACTAATTCTTCTGGATAAATAGATTGCTTCTCTACTTATTAAGGGCATAGCTTTTGATGCTAGTTGTACCACTGGGTTAAATTCAAATTATAGATGATAAACTGACATTTTCTGTCATCTTCCTAAATGGGGATATGGACAAATACAAAGAAAGGAAATATTCCAGATTAAGTAGACAGCATGATAAAACAAACAAAGGGGTTGAGTATTAAACGTTTTAGCTAAGATTATTGATGTATGCCCTTGTATTAAAAAGAAAAGTATGATAATTAGAAGTAATGCTGGAAGCATAAAGCTAGGATCATATTGTAAATGGTTTACCTTCTATTTAAAGAATATTAAACTCAGAAGTAATTTATTAAAGATGAATAATAGGACTCAATGCTCATTGAATTCAGAATTTTATATGTTCATTTATTATTTTTACTAATTTTTACTTTGAAACTTGGAATGTGGCTCAGTGACAGAACACACTTCTTTCCTATGTGAGGTTTTTGAATAGCTTCCTGGAACTGCTAAGAAGAAAATAAAAATGCCACTAGAATTAACTTAATTTTTATTTAAGAACTGTGGTGTCAGGATACTCTGGGCACCCTGACAAAATCAGGGAGCAGGGTATAGGGATCCCTTTCTTTCACAAGGGATCAGTGGCTGGCAGACAGAGAAAGACACACGAATCCAGCAAAGTTTCAAAAGGTTTGCTCACACTTGCTCTGGTATACAATCAGTAACAGGAAAAATCCCAGACTTTAGGTTCCTAGCTGAGAACCAGCCACGTGCAGGTTTAGAGTCCTAGGCCAAGATGGCCACTACCACGTGCTAAGGCCCAACATGGAAGAAACAGAGAGGAAGAGAGGAAGAAAAGGCAAAAGGCCAAAAGGAAAGCAGGCTACAGCTTTTATAAGCTTTTATAACTTTTGATGACAGGCCCACCCACACCAATGGAAAGCAGTTAGGGTCCATCCCCCTCAGGTAACTTCTCCCAGGACCTCCCCTAGCCAAATCAAGATGTTAATATTGCCCAGGCAAGATATGCCTGGAAAGTGGAGCTGCAGGTCCTATGTGAGTGGGAGAGGGCATGTATCTGAACCAATGAATATTCTACATCCAGGTATGTATTTCTCCAAGCCTTCACAAGATTCTCATCTTTATTTCATAGTTGTTTTGTATATTAGCCTTTAGACTTATCAGAGAACCATGCTTGCTTGCTTGGAGGCAAACAGCATTTCTTCTCTCTGGTTTAATTACTTAGAGATCCAACATAGCCAGGTAAATATACTGGTAAGATCTGTCTAGTCCCATGATGATTCTGGTAGCATGAGAGAAAATATTTAAACCAGCTAACATAGAATACATGGTAAGTTATTCTATGTATTCTTACCATAGAATACATGGTAAGTTATTCTACCACATTCAAACTGTTTTATTGCCCTTCATCTACAAAGTGGTCTGCAGGATATAACTTCAGGAAAGATGCAGAGGCTCTGGGCAACAGTGTACTGCAACACTGTGGTATTCTGTATTATTTATGATCTGAGTTTTAGGCAAACTATGCTCTAACTCCACGTCACCAGCAGGGTCAGTGTCCCTCATTGATTTTTGAGACCTCCAATCTCTCTTTGGTAAACTAATTTATTTTTGTATTAATAAGAAAGTTGTCCTCTGATAACGATTTTATGTTAATTGAAACAGCTTTATGTTCATCAACTTCATCTCCTAAATTGCAAAATAAGAAATACTAGGGAAGAAAAACTAGAAATAAAGGAACTTGAATGCTTGCATTTGAAGAACAAGACACAAATAAACATCCTGGGGTAGGGAATTCTGAGCCATTAAAATAATATAGAACAACGGTGTGTATTCAAATTCTTATTAGAACCAACCTAAATTGCATTTTTTAAGTAAGAAAATAAATAATTAAAACTTGAGTGCAGAATTTTGGCAATGATGGTTAATCGTAAAATTGTAAATGCTGATGAAATACTGAAGTTCTTGACAAAGGAAATTTTGGTAGAGAGAATGATGACAGGTATCTGAATCTTGAGAACTGACGGTAAGGTAGAGGTAGAATTAAAAAAACAAGGCTTTAGACAGCTTTAATTATTTGTCAATATGAATCACAAACAACTTGTGTGTGAGTAGCTGTGATTTAGGTCAGAACATATAGGAAAATAGTCACACAATATAGAGAGTTGATGTTTTCACCATTGTGTTTAATGTGCTCATTCAAAAGAAGAGCTGGCAAGCAACTTCCATGGCAAGAAGATCAATTGAGTAGGATATTTCTTTCCTCCTGTGGGGTAGAATTTTATCTCCCTGTGTGGTCATCCTAGAATATAATCAGACCAGAGTCAAGTCAGATCTATAACTACTGTCCAGGTGTAACAATGTTTACCAAATGAATTAGTACAAATTCCCCTATTGAAGCTGTGTGTTCCAAATCCCCACCTCGGGATTCTGATTAAAACTATAATAAAATCAATTAGCTTGTATAAGCTGTTGCTATCAAAATACACCCCCAAATAGTGTCTTAAATTATATACTGTATGATTAAATTCATATGTTAAATTCAATACCTCAGAATGCACTTGTATTTTTGAAAAAAGGGACATTTAAATATGTGTCTATAGCTAAATAAAGACAGTGTGGTACCCCAAATCCAACATAATGAAATACCTTGTAAGAGATTTGGATGTAGATGCACAAACAAAAATACATGTCAAGAAAGAAGAAGAATCCACAAGCTGAGGAGAGATGCCTCAGAAGAAATCTCGGCAGACAACTTGATCTCAGACTTCCAGCTTATAGAACAATTAGAAAACAAATTTCAGTCATTCAGGTCAACAAGTTGACTTGGTTTATTATACAAATTTTAGAAATCCTAATATATTGCTCTAACATATTTTACGATTTATTATCTCTATTTAGAATAAGTTAAAGTTTATAGAAATGATATTCATTATAAAAGCTATAATCGTATAAAATATACTTATAAAAATAAACTTACCAAAATATACTTATAAAGTATACTTATTGATGATAATTATAATCTATAAGTATATTTTATACTTACATTCGAATATATGTATAAATAGAAGGAGATGTCATGATGAAAGTTTCTGAAAAGAAACATTAAATATACTTGACTATGATATATATTTTCAGAACAATTCATTCTAAGGTAATTAAATTACAGTCAAAATTGCTAACATTGTATGTCAGTAGTAAAAAATGTATTCCCACTTCCTATACTTTTTATCTATACTTTATCCTATATTTTAATAGTGTGCTACTCTTAAAAAAAAACCCTTCTCCAACAAAAACTTCTACATCCACATCCTGCCCCTTCAAGAAGCAAACTAAATAATTACAAAAAAATATTTTTTTTCGTTTCAGGAGAAGTTGACATTTTTAATGTTAGTCTTCGTTCTGGGCTATTGTCAAAAGACCTAATAATCTAATGCTGTTATGCCACCCTATTCCATTGAGGTCCTTTACTTGAAACAAAGAAAATTTCCTAAGAGGAGGTTACTTTGCTATATAAATGTCATCAACTATATGTAGATTTTATCAATTAGCATGCACTTTTGAGAGGTAGGACACACCTAGCTTAGTAAAGCTTGCTGTATGCTCAGAGGCCACACCTGACCAGAAATTGCACTAGGATCAGCAGATGAAAGGCAAGTGTCCTAAACCCTATACAATCTCTCCAGCCCTGACAAATATTTTTAATTTCTTTAATTGAGTCAGTGAGATACACAATTATAAAGCTGTACATGATTAGTTTCGTGTATTAGAGTAATGTTGACTTCATAGAAGCTGTTAGGAAGAATTGTTTCTTGGCTATTTTAGAAAAGCTTGACTTGTATGAGTATTAAGTATTCTTTAAAAAGTCTGATGATAATTAATAATGAAACTGTCTGTATGCACGCTTTTCTTCATGGGGAATTTGTTTTTTAATTACTACTTCAAGTTCCTTGTTATTGGTTTATTCAGGCAACCCCGAATAAGTAAGTATAACTACTTCACAATACAGTTTTGGAGACTTATGATTCTAAAACTGTATTCATTTCTCTAAGATTCTTTAGTGGCATAAGAATGTTCATATTAACCTATTACAGGTTTTATTTCCATAATATCTTGTACTTTCTTTCTTCTCTATCTCTGACCAGATTTAATTAAGAGTTTTCTGATTTTTCTTCATGATGCTAGGAATTATCAATATTGTTCCTTATTTATTTCTTAAAGAAAAAAGTCAGTAATTTCATTGACCCTTAAATTACTTGAATTCTATATCATTGATTTCTTATCTAAATTTTATCATTTCCTTCAATATGTATGAATTCATATGTTGTCCATTATTCTAGATTCTTAAACTCATGAAATATTATTTATTTGAACTTCTTATTTTGTGTGTACGCTTATATTTACATGAATGTTCCCCTTATTATTGCTTTATGCATGTCCCTTGGGTTCTGATTGCTAGTTTTCATTCATTTAAAGTGCTTTTAAAACTTTTTCCATCACAGCCCTTTCGTACTGTCACTATGTCCTACTGCCTGCCTCCTAGTCTTATGCTGATGCTCCCTTTTTTGTGGGGTTTACCTCTTCATTCCTTAGTATATTTTGTAAGATTGAAATTTCTTGACATACTGATCTCTGAATCAGTATGTAATGTCCATAGCTCTTAAATGGTTTTTGTTCTATAACAAGTATAGCTCTTAAATGGTTTTGTTCTATAACAAGTATATAATTGGACTTTAGCTACTTAAAAAAATTCAGTTTTGTGTATTTGTGTGTCTGCATGTGTGTTTATTAGCCTATATGTTTTTTCTACCCTTTTTACTCAGTATGCTTTTAACCTGAAATTTTAAATATGTCTCTTGTAAATAGCAAAAGGTTATATTTTGTTTCTTGATCCATTTGGTCTCTCTGTGTCTTTTCATTAAAGACTTCAGTCCATTGACATATAAGGGGATTGTTGGTATGAAGGAATTTGTGGTCATTTTTCCTAAGAGTATTATAATTGTTTTGTCATTTGCTATTTGATATTTATAGGAGACCACAACAAATATCTTAGCTCTTGTTTGTGTTAGAATGTTTTAATCATTTGAGTAAATCTGAGAAATAAACTTGCAAAAGTAAAGAATTATTGGTTAAAGGGCTTTTGATGCAGTACTTTGAATGTATCATTGCATTTTTTTCCTTGTAATTTCATTTGAGAAATTTGATGTGAGTCTTACCATGTTTCCTGTATATGTGAATGTGAGTCTTTGGTTCTCTTGATACGTTAAGAAGTTTCTCTCTCTCTCTCACTCTCCTTTGTCTCTCTAGTTCTTACCATTTTGACTCCAACATGTCTCGGTATCAATATCTTTTAATTTTTTTTTTTTTTTTCTTTTTGGGTCACACCCGCAATGCTCAGGGGCTACTCCTGGCTCTGCACTCAGGAATTACTCCTGGTGGCGCTCGAGGACCATATGGGATGCCTGGGATCGAACCCAGGCCGGCGTGCAAACAAACGCCCTACCCGCTGGGCTATCGCTCCGGCCCTCTTTTGTTTTGTTAAATTCTCAGTTTTGAAAAGATCTTGTTCCTGTTTATTATTTTTAAATTGATAATGCATATCTTATATTCAAGGTCACTGTTTTATTTTTCTCTCTTCTCTTCTTACCTGCTGTGGTAACTTTCTGGTCGAACTACCTTTAATTATTTCCATAACTTTTATATCTATATTGATTCAAGTTTATTGATTCTCACTTACAATTTATTTCTCAGTTTAGTGATCATTGAAATGATTATTGCTCTGAAGAAGTCCTAGGCAATTTTGAAAATTTTGATGTAGTTGAGAACTTTCCGAGACTTTGGTATCATCCAATGATGTAATGAATTCCTTGTTCATCATCGGGTGCTTTTTTGGGAACTAAGGGGGAAGCTCTTTTGTTAGTGTTTAGTAAGTCCATTCACAATATCTGAATTCTGACTCTACCGATGTATGGCAACTCCAACAAATAAAGCACCGCCAGGGAGTGATTCCTGAGTGCAGAGCCAGGAGTGACCCCTGAGTGTCGCCGGTGTGACCCAAAAAGCAAAAAAAAAAAAAAAAAAAATTGCAAAAAAAAAAAAATTTTGACCAATGAAAATTTATTACTAGAATATAATGTTCTTAAAAGCAGTATAGTTGAAAATATGTTGGGAGTAACAGACTTATCTATAGAAGTATTTATAATTATATATAATCTATAAGTGTACTTATAACTCTAAGGAAAATAAGTGTATAGTAGGACCAAATTTAAAAAAAAAATCATAAGGGAAAAATATGGTGGTTAAGACTCTAAATTTATTTCACCCACAAGATCTTCAGAAGAGTTCTATCAAAGGTAGGGAAGTTTATACATATTCATAGACTTTAACTTTATTTTACTAAGGATTATCTCACTGAGAACTGCTCTCTGTGATTGACTCTAACCAAAGGTAAAAAGGGCATGTGAAGAAAAATAAAAACCTACAATAGTTGCAATCTATACTTCACAACAAGGGTATCACGATATTGATATTTAAGCATATTTGTTTTTCTGTCCAGGAGCAACAATAGGCAGTTCTTTCCCACTATCTGTGAGCCAGAGAGGAATGCTATAACAGCTGCCTATTCCTGATTTGGTGGTAAATATGTATGCCAGAGATCACTTCTTTTCCACAAATTTTGGCCACGCTTTCCGAGCTTTTGAGTTACTGGCATTTATGTAGTATGCTGTCATTCACTCATTCATTCATAATTTATACTTATATAGGATCTTGAGTGAGAATTAGGTTTTAAACTTTCATCCATCTTTACATATTTTTCTGGATTAACATATATTTGAAAATAGACATTGTTATTTTCATGTAACACACATAATAAAACTAAAAGTTGGAATATATAGTATACTTTGCAAGTGAATATAAAACTAGAAAATTAAAATATATATGGTATACTTCACAGGTGAATATAAGATAAACATCTAATAATCCTGCCTGATCAAAATTACAAATACCTGCATCAGAGAGGAAGTGATCCTCATTCTAAATTCTCATAAAAGCACTCCAACAAACAATACCCAAAAGAAATATTTTACAGATTATTTTCCTATAGCCTATGTACTTTCTCAAATTGACTGATCTCTGTGTAAAAAATGATAATACAAACTTGCATATAAAAGTTGGGTTTTTTTAAGGACATTGTGTTTTTTAGAAACAAACCATTTTCTATACTCCAACTTTAAAAAATTTTGTAAACTTCGCAGAGAATGGTGTGAATTTTTGAAGTCTCTTGTGAAATTGAGCGCTGATTAGAACTGTATTAATATTGCTATGTCCTGTTAGTCATTCTCCTTTCCCCCATTTTTCAAAATTGGTTGGCTTCACTTGGAAACCATTTCTGTCATTTAGGTTTTTCATCAGGTTTCAACTATTTTACAATTGTCTGTCATCTCTCCAAGAGAAATAACTTAAATTCCCTTAAGCTGAAGTACCAAAGTTCAATAATAGGCACTTAGCCCTCAAACCTATTTGGCAGTGTCAAACATCAAATATTTTTGAGAAAAGAATGTAACCATTGCTTGTCTTGAAGTAATTGAAAATCCTATCTTATAAAGGTTACATAAGCACAAAATATTAAGAAAATTAAATTTTGTAATAGTAAAACACAAAGAGAAGCACATTGTTTCTAGAATGTAAAACGAGAGAATTGAAAAAATCCAGTCAATTTGTTTACAGTGTTATCTTGTTTAGCGTGCAGTCCTCCAATATTTCATTACAAAGAAAATCCTTGATAGATACATTTTAGAAAATGCCTTCAAAAGCATCGAAGAAATAGCTAAAAAACAAAGGACCTCCGGCTCAGGGCACATCTCTTCAACGCCACCATTCTCCCTGCATTAACATACGCCTCAGAGACCTGGGCCCTGCAAAAGCAGGATGAGAATGCTATTCGGGTCTCCCAGAGAAATCGAAAGAGCTATACTTGAAATATCACTCCTCACTCAAGTGAGAGAAGGAATCCAGAGTTCTGACCTTCGTCGCTATTCCAGAATCAGGGACTCTGTCTCTTTTGCCAAGGCATCGAAAATCAGATGGACTGGACATGTAATGTGTTTTGGAGGCGACCACTGGACTAGAGCCGTTACTGACTGGATCCCAAGGATGTCAAAAAGATCACGTGGCCACCCACCTACGAGATGGTCAGACTTCTTCGTCAAGACACTGAACGAACATTTTGAGGCTCTTCGTATTCCTGAAGAAGCAGATGCCATTGGGCAACACTGGCACGTAATAGGGTCAAATGAAAATGTTACTGGTGCCCGCTCGAGCAAGTCGATGAATAAAAATATCTCAAGTGATCAAGTGATTCTTAACCCTTAGCAGTTAGTTTCATTTATATTTTTGTACCTTATAGAATGCTCTATAGAATATGGCCAGCCCATTTCTGTTTGTGTGTGTGTGTTTCACTAAGTATGTTTGATGATCTTGAAAACAACATTAACAAGGTTCTACTATCCCAGACTTTAATACCTCAATGATTTGTCTTTGTATGGCATAAATTAACAAGTGAATAACTAGGTTTATTTTTTCAGGTTGTTGTCTTTGTATTCCTACATTTCTCCTGGTAGTGCTTTAGGGCCCTGTGATTCAGGGGATCAAATCTGGAGCTTTGTGCATAGGAAGCATGGACTTGAGCTCATTGAGTTATCATTCATCCTTGGCTTCTTAGTTATTGCAGCATAAATATGTTTAATAATTCCAGGTTGCTTAATTACTTTATTATCTTTAAATAGTTTGAAATTGTATATAAACTTGTAAATATTTTCTGCTTTGGTATCACCTTTACATCCTTATGTTTCCAGTATCCATGATGCATCTTCACTAGAATGAAATAGTAACTCGTGCTTTCAGCTAAATTTCTTCCCTAAAGGAATAACACACACATACAATAATATGACTTAGATAAAGCATTTTGTTTGGTCAGATAATGAATGTCTGTTATTTAAGATATGACTAGAGTATATTATTCATCCGAGCGGCCCATCACAGCCCGGCTCGGCCGAGCCGCTGCGGCAGCGCGGTCATCAATAAATGCTTTATTTGGAGGTGTTTAAAGAATATGCCTCCCGCACGGCAAGCCTAGCAAGCTGCTTGTGTTGTATTTGACATGCCAAATGCCAGTAACAATTATATTAGGTCATTCCCATGACCCTAATATAATGATTTTCAGGCTCTTTATGTTCCTGTAGAAGCCGATGCCCTTTGCTCTACTGGCATGAGACAGGACATATGGAGATATTACTGGTGCCCGCTCTAGCAAATAGATGATTAACGGGAAGATCGTGATCGTGATCGTGATATTATTCATCTGATCAACCATTACCAATTTAATTTTCTGTTAGTTATTTAAGTAATTTAAGTAGTCATTTTAGAAAATTTCCTAAATCAGTAATAAGGAATACAAAATTACTCTTAGAGTTATTATTAGTCAACAGAATAATCAGTATTTGTTTTGTTAAGGAAAAAGGTCCAGCCGGAGGCGATAGTCCAGCCCGGGTAGGGGCGTTTGCCTTACGCAGCTGGCCTGTGCTGGGACAGGTTCGATCCCGGCATCCCATATGGTCCCCGAGCACCGCCAGGAGTGATTCCTGAGTGCAGAGCCAGGAGTAGCCGGGTGTGACCCAAAAAGCAAAAAAAAAAAAAAAAAAAAGGAAAAAGTAGAAAACTAAGTTACAACTTTTAGAAATTATTTTGAATTAGCTCTAGTTAAACCTGATAAAATATCCTGTTTCTGAAAACGTTTTACTTGAATTAAATATATTATATAATTATGAAAATTTAGCAAGATGATGAATTATGCTAGTACTGATAAAAGAATAAGTAAAATAAATAAATTAAAGAATAAGTAAAAAATGTTACATTCATCTTTTGTTTTTGTTTTTTGAAATCATTTTCCTATTGTCAAATAATCCCCTTGAGTTTTAGCCACTATACAATTATTTTACTTGATTTTCCTATCAAATTGAATACCAAATAGACTAAAGCTAAATTATGAAAGAGCCATTTATGTGTGTTTCATTATAAAAATTAAAATTAGGGGCTGAGCAATAGCATAGTGGGTAGGACTTTTTGCATTCCATACGGCTGACCTGGGTTTGATCCCAGGCATCCGATGTGGTCCCCCTAGAACTTTCAGGAGTCATTGTTATTGCAGAGCCAGGAGTAACCCATGAGCATCACTGTGTGTGGAGAAAAAGCAAATATATGTACATATATATAAAATATATATAATTTAGAATATAATATATTAAACAATTGTATGCAAACATTTCTTCCATTCTGTATGTAGTCTTTTTATTATTGTTTGACAGAATGTTTGAGCTACAGCTAGCAATGTTTGAATTTGTGCTCAGGAATTTCACCTGGTTGTTCATGGGGAACAATATGTAGTAGCAGGGTTTGAACTGGAGTTGCCTGCATCTAAGACAAGTGCTTTAGCCCATGTACCATCACTTGGACCTCGAGTCTTTGTTGTTATTTTTGTTTTTGTGGGGTAAATACCTGGTGGTGATCAGAGATTACTCTTGACTTTGTGCTCAGGAGTCATTACTGGAAGTGCTCAGGAAGCCATATATGATACCACAGCTATAACCAGATTAAGCTCCATGCAAGGCTAAGCACTTTATCTGCCTAACTAGATTTCCAGCCCAGTAATATTGCTTTTTTATGTTTTGAGGACACACCAACCTTTGCTTATTGGTTACTCCTCGCTCTGTGCTCAGGAATTACTCCTGGCAGGACTTGAGGGAACCCTATGGTGTGCTGGAGATTGAACACCAGTTGGCCACGTGTAAAGCAAGTGCCCTACCTGATGTAATATCTCTCTGCTCCACATCCCCCAGTAATTATGTTTTGATTATAGTTTCTTTAGCTGTGAAGAGGCTTTCTAGTTTGATGTAGTAGCTATTATTTTTATTTGCATTTGAATGCAATTACCAAAGAGAGCACTAAAAGCAAATAACATGGGGTCTTTTGTCTCCTTTACTGCAATTACATTTTATGGCTTTAGGTCTAATGTCTAAGTCAGTGGTGCACTTAAATTTTGTTTGAGGTACAAACAACATTTTTAGAAAGTAGTTTGAGATAGTAGTCTGATGTTTATATATGTTTAACTATTACCCACATATATTTATTCCGTTTAGCCAGTGTTTGTTGAAGAAAATTTTCTTTCTTCATTTTATGTTCTTGACTCATTTGTCATAACATAAATGCCCATATATGAGTAGTTTTATTTGGGGGTTCTCAGTATACCTGACAAAGTATTCTTGCACCAAAAAAAAATACAAGAAGACTATAATAGACATTTCTCCAAAGAGGTCATACAGACAATAAATAAAGGCACATTATTTTAAAAGTTTGATATCACTGAATATGAAGTAAAAATCAAATCACCAATGTAATATCCACTCAAACTTTGAGGTTGGCCTAAATAAAAATAATGTCAGAAATTTATAAGCTGGTAGATTTGGGGAGAAAAGAAATCTATCATTCACTGTCAGTAAGATATAAATTGAGCTAATCTTTATGGAAAAATATGGAGATTTCTTAAAAAAAGTTCAAAATCACACCACCAGGTAATGCTTGAACACCTAAGCATACAAAGAACACAAAAAACAATAATTAAAAAATATGTATGCACCTCATGCAATTGTAATGCACCTCTACGCTAAAACTAGAAACAACCCAAGTACAAGCAAGGACAACTGATGGGAAAAATAAGTACCATTATGTACAAACAAAGAAAGCAGCTCAATTATTAAGAAAATATAAAATATAGTCTTATGTAAATGGGACCTTATGTAAATGGGACTGGAAGGCTTTGTGCTAAGCATGCTAATTTAGAGGAGGATAAATATTATTTCATTCTAGGTATACATAAAGAAACAAATCAAGGGAAAAGGGAATGCCCAATAGAACTTGACCATTGTTCCGATTTCTTTGTTGTTATTTCTCATTTCAAATAGTTTCACTATAAAAAAATTTATAAAATTTTATAATGTAAAATCTGATTTCACATTTTTATTGTTAATAAAGTCAAATACAGTATTGTCACCCTAAAAGGCATTTTAGCATATAAAATGCTTTTATTGAATAAGATAAAAAATAAAAGAAAATAGGATAAAAGAAAATTGATAAAATTTCATCAATTTCTCATTTACTGAAATATCTCTTTAAAAGTATACTAAAAGAAGTATCAATATCAAAGTAAAACAATATAAAAACTTATTCAAAATCATATGAAACAGTATTTCTAGTATTTATAATATATATGTACTGGTTTCTATATGATTAACTATACATGCACATGTATATATTACTTTGTACTATTATTTGCAGAATTTAAAATATTCAGAAAACAGGACCTGGAGCGATATGGCACAGCACTAGGGTGTTTGCCTTATACACATCTCACCCAGGTTTGATAGCTGGAGTCACAAATGGTCCCCTGAGCCCCACCAGGAATGATCCATGAGTGAAGAACTAATAGTTCACTGCAGAGTGTGTTCTCAAAACAAACAACATTCAAAAACAGATTAATCTAAAATAAAGTAGAAATCACGTAGCTCTTCTTGATGGCATATAAAAATCAAGTCAAGGGGGAATTGTATAATAACGTCTGAAAATATTTTATTGCCTAAGGTTCATAATTTAATAATAAAATGGCTAGAGAAATAAGTTCATCTTTATCTGTTTTTCCTGGTATAAATAAAAATTTTAAGCGCATTTTAGAATCAGTGCTCTTTGGCTGGAAAACTGACTTCCTGCTTTGTGTTCAATGTTTATATTTTCCTTACCATTCTGTCCTTTATGGTTAAATAATGTTTGACCTATGATTCAAATGCATGCTTTAATTTTCATATTTTTGGTTTATACAGTATATTTTTTAAAACTCATGTAAACCACCTAAGTAGAGTTCAAGACTTTCTGGAGAGACACTATTGAGAGCTGAAAGGATTTTAGAAGCAGGGAGAATTCTCCAGGGCAGATAGGTTCCTTCTAGACTAATTAAGGCCCTTAATTATGCTTTGATTTATTCCTTTCACCTAACCTTTCTCAGACTCATAATGGAGATAACGTACAGAGATTAAGTATAACAAATGAGGATTAAGTTATAATATAGCAAAAAGTGTCTACAAGTGGAGGTAAATAAGAATTAACTGGTTTTTGATGATGCTGTTATCTCATTTTTAACAGATTTTTTTAGAACTCAGGCAAAAGCTCAAAATACTGGAGTACATAAGAGATCCTGAGTTGGATCCAGGCATCACATGTCCCCCAACCAATAGCAAACAAAAACAAAACAATGCTGGTTGTGACTGTGATTGTCCCAGCATACAAGCTTTTGGAGCAGCTCCTTACTCTGGCCCAATTGTCAGGTGATACACTACTAGAGTGTCCTCAAGTTCCAAGCATGGAATATTTTCCAGAATAGTATGTAGTCTGCAAATATCCAGTAAGTATATGTATTAAAGTCCAAATAAAATTTCTGAGACATGTATTTCCACATTTTTTTGTGGTGCAATTATATTAGAAAAGTCCAAGTTCAGTATATAGGTGAATAAAGTGAAGAGCTCTTAGAAATGTAATTATAGGCTTTCTCACTCTCTGCCTCTGGAGCAGCCTGCATTCTCCCTTGAGCATGTTGCCCTGTCTCTCTCTCTTTTCCCTACTCCCTCCCTGACCTAAAACCTCCTTAATAAAATCTGCTTTACTTTAAAAAAGAAATGTAATTATAAATTATAATAGAGAAGGTATTGGTCATTGTTAGAGCATGTTCTTCTACATATTAACCCTTGCTTTGATCCCTGACAGGATTAAAAATGAAAAAAAATTTAATTACAAATATATAACTTAGGAGCAGCTAAAAGAGAGAATCTCCTTTGATTAGTAGAGAATAAATTCTGACAACAGTTTAATAATAATTACAGATATTTAATTATTTAAATTTGGTTAAATAATTAAATTTATTTGAGGTCCAGAGCCTCTCAGACATGGGGCAGAGCTGTTCCTTGCTCTCCCTGTGCACAGTCGTTCATGAGGCAGTCGGGAGGCATGGCGGGTTCTAGCCCTGGCCCACCACCTCGGCAGAGCCTCACAACAAGCCAGACCACCCGCCTCACTTCACGGGCGCCGCCATTTTCCACATTTGGACTTCCCTCTCGTCAGAACTCCACCCAGCAGACCAGCCCATTACAGCCCTGCTCGCGCGGCCTCAAGCGGTCGTGCGGTTCATCAATAAATGCTTTATTTGGAGGTGTTTAAAAGAGTTTGCCTCCCGCTCGGCAAGCCTGGCAAGCTTCTCGTGTTGTATTTGATATGCCAAATTCCAGTAACAATTATATTAGGTCATTCCCATGACCTAATATAATGGTTTGAGGCTCTTTATGTTCCTGTAGCAAGCCGATGCCCCCTGGCTCTACTGGCATGAGACAGGACATATGGAGATATTACTGGTGCCCGCTCTAGCCAATAGATGATCAACGGGAAGATCGTGATCGTGATCGTGAATTTTGGTTTTTGGACCACACCCATTGGTCGTTGGAATTTACTGTTGGACCTACAATTACAAAAGGAAATATACTGAATTTTTCCATGAAAAAGTTCTTTTCAAATAGATATTGCCATGCTCTAATAGACTAAAATCTAAAACACTGAAATAATGATCACTTATCCTCAACTTTTGAGAAACTGCAGAATTCCACAAGAATTGGGAGAAAATGGAGTTGTTTGGTTGAGATGTAAATGCAAAATATTAATAAAATTATACAAGTGATTAGCTTTCAGGCAGTATCCTTCCTCTCAACATTATTAAAATAAGCAAAGTTAAAATTTGGTACATACCATGAAACTTGTATAATAAGTCCTTAGAAAGTCTATATCGCTAAGGTCCAGTTGGACCTTTCATAATTTTTTTCATGTGTACCGTTTCTTGTTCTCAGTGGACTCTAAGCTGATAAACATCTTTTTTTGTTTAGTCTTCTCCAAATTATAAAGCAATATAGCCACGATTAGTTGCAGCCTGTAATAAATTACTCAATGATATTGAAGGAAATATGTATACTATCTGAATTAGATATATGTATTCCCAAAGTATGTATATATAGATATATAGATATATATTTATAAATTTAGAATTTGAGGTACTAAAGTTATCAAGATTTCACTCAACACTCTACACATTCAAATTTTCTCTGATTCAACAGTGTCTATGTAATTCAAAACATTGTCTCATTTTGATAAAAATAAATCATTTAGGAGTTAGGAATCAAAACAATTTTATTCTAAAATTTACTCTATGTGTCAATGTTATATAACCTATAATTAAAATAAATTGTGTTATGAACTGAACCAATAAACATATATTAATATTTTTATATTTAATTTAGAGCTTTATCATATTTTAATTTAGAGCTTTATCATATTATTGTACAAGTGTATACAAAATGTAAAAGAATACAGAGGAATGAAAATGTTTAATTGTGTAGCTGGAGAGATAATGATGCGGGTAGGGTGCTTACTTTGCATATGGCCGACTTTGATTCCATTCCTATCTCATAGGGTTCCTGGAAACCTGCCAGGAATGATCCCTGGGTGAAGAGTCAGATGTAACCACTGAGCACTGCAAGGTGTGGGACCAAAATAGATAAAAATTTGATTGTATTTACAACTTCCCTATATTATATAGATATATACACCAGCATAGAATCAAGTATAAAATTAGCTTACATTTATAATTTATAAAATTCAAACTTGTTTTATATATATATATATATAATAAAATTCTAATAAAACAATGGCGCGATACCCTATATTTTATAAAAGTTTCTTCTATTTCCATTTATTAGCTTTCTAAACAAAATCATAGCTCTTGATTAGTTACGTCTTGCTGATGTTTTCTCTTCATTGATTGGTAAGATCATATGATCATATTGTATTAATATGGTATATCACATTATCTGAGTTACATATATTAAACAACTCTTATATCCCTATGATATATATCACAGTTAATCATGTAATAGATTATTTAATATATTGCTGAATTAATTCTTATTAAGATTTTTTTAGGAGATTTGTATCTATTTTCATTGTATATTGAGCTGTATTTTTTTTATAGCAACGTCTCTTTGCTTTTCTGAAAATCAGGATAGTATCCTCATAGATAGGTCAGTGGAATTCCTGGTTCTTTCACTTTCAGGAACAGTCTGTGGATAGAAAGTTGGTTCTACTTGAATGTTGACTACTACTTGAAGGTTTAACTCATTAATGAATACACTGACCAGAGGTTTAATTTGGGATATTGGTGGGAAGGGTTGATGGACTACTTTAGTTTCTATGCTCGGAATTTATTTATTGTGATGTTGTGATTCAGTCTTGAAAGATTATAGATAGGACTCTAAATATTTATAGATTTCTTCATGGTTCTACAATTTCAGGACTCATTGGTCTTTCATATTGCTTTTTATTTATTTCTATATGATTTGTTTTGATACTTTTAAACATTTATGGTGTGTACTTTTTGATTTTTTCTTTTTCTAGTTTCTTAAGATATGGAGTCAGGTCACTTATTTGAACTTGTATTCATTTGTTTGGTTTTATTTGTGCCATAGCCAAGAGTACAGGGGCTTATTTCTGGGTCTGCATTCTGGGATCACTCCAAGCAGGGCTCAGTATACCTGAGATCAAACCGTGGTCAGCCATATGCAAGGCAAGCTCCCAATCTCTTTATTATTGCTTTTACCCCTAGATTTTTTAATTTTTCTGATGAACACTTACATTGCTATGAATTTAGAACAGCTTATGCTGTGTCCATATGTCCTGGTAGCATATCTTTATTCTCCTTTGCTTTTAGAAAACTTCTAATTTTTTAAACTTACTGATTGTTCATTTATATGGTGTTTAATGCAAAGTGCTAGAGCTTTTCAGTTTTCTGGTTTAATTCCACTTCAAAGGATCATGGCTTGAGAAATAGTTGATATGATTGCTAACTTCCTGGTTTTATGTTAATTTATTTTCCATTCCATGTATGTTCTTTTTAGAAAATGCCTAATGTACATGTTCTGGAGAAAAATGTTTACTTGATTTTTGGGGGGTTGCAGAGTCCTACAACATGTCTGTTAAGCTCAGCTGTCTGACTTCTTCCTTTAAAGACAATGTTTCCATTAATTCTTCTCTTCCCTCTCCTTGAGAATGCTTTTTTCTTACTCATTGTGTAAGCTTCAAATATTTTCTGCAATTTTTTAAACCAGTTTTTCGTCTTGTGGGTTCATATGTCTTACCTTAAGTCCACTGATTAATCTGGCTTTCTCCACTCTGTGGCTGCTAAGTCTATCCAGCAAAGACTATTTCAAGCCCAGGTATGCCTGATCTAGAGACTCAGACACACAGGGCAGAGCTGCTACTGGCTCTCCCTGTGCACAAGTGATCATGAGGCGCCCTGGAGGGAAGGCAAACTCTAGTCCTCACCCGATATCCCAACAGAGCCTCGCAAGAAGTCAAAGGAACCACTACACCATGAGGGCTGCCGTTTTCAATATCCGGACTCCACAGCTCGTCAGAGCTCAACCCAAGAGAAAAGCCGATTTCTCCCCACTGCTTGTGGCTGTGCGGTTCATCAGTAAATGCATGAGCTGAGAGCCTATTACTGAGAGTATACCACCCACACGGCAGAGCCTGGCACGCTACCCATGTAGTATTTGATATGCCAAAAACCAGCAACAATTATAGACCTCATTCCCATGACCTGAAGGAATGGTCTGAGGCTCTTGTGTTCATGGAGCAAGCAGACGCCCTTGGGCTACACTACAACATGACAGGACGTATGGAGATGTTACTGGTGCCTGCTCGAGCAAATAGATGAACAATGGGAAGACAAGCGATGCAAGTGATAAGTGATAGATTTTTTTTATATTTTAAGGTTCACATATGAATGATATAATGCAGCATTTGCATTTCTCTGCACAACATATTTCATTTATAAAATTGTTATATGCATAAATTTGGCTTACTTTGAAAATTATTTGAGTAAATATATAATATAATTATACTCCATTTCATTAGCTTCCTCCTCATATTTGCATTTTTTTTTGTTTTTGAATTTTGGGCCATACCTGGTGAAATTCAGGGGTTACCCCTGGCTCTTCGCTCAGGAATTACTCCTGGTGAAGCTTAGGTAGTCATATGGGATGCTGGGGATGGAACCTGGGTCGGCCATTGCAAGGCAAACACCCTACCACTGTGCTATTGCTCAATCCCCATATTTGTATTTCTGATGCCTCATATCATATATGTTATCTATATGTCATTTGGACCTTTGCAATAGTAGTTAATTGCTTTGTTCTTAATATCTTTATCTTTATATTTGCCTATCAGTTATGAACACTCTAAGATTCATCTTTGCTATTGTGATTTTTTTTCCTGTTACTGATTAGCTTTGGTTAAAGTCACTAGTGATAACTTCTGGTCCTGAGTTTTCAGTTTGGTGGAGACTTGATTAATGTTTTAATTTTCTGGCTTGTAATTATGGTTTTCAGAATTTATACTTTCACCTAATATAGTATTAGGAGTTTGTAAGATTCTAAAAATTTGTTCCCCAACATTCTCCAATTTTATGGTATAGAGTTGCTCATAGTAGTTTCTTAAGAAAGTAATGAAATTAAAGATAATTAATATTTTAAATGCAATTTTTAATCGCAGATAATTTTTTGGTTATTTTTAAAATATGTTGTTTTATGTTCTAGCTTCCAAATTTTTGGTATGAAAGAGTTGCTGACAGATTTAAGTGATTTCCCTTTGTTCATGACACACTGTTTTATTATATCTTTGTCTTTAAATTTTTCCATTTAATTATATTTGTCCTGGTGAATCTTTTTTGCATTTCTTTTAATTTTCAATCTCAGGCCTCCATTCTTGAATATCTGTTCCTTTTCCCACATTAGGGAATCCTTTGTTTATTAAAAACACAAAGCTTTTTTATGAGCTTTCTTCTCCTTTAAAACCTTCATAATGTGAATATTATTCATCTCATTGCTATCACAAGAAACTTAAGGTATCATTGTTTTAATTCTTTTCTCCATTGCTATTTTGCATGCATGAGTTTTACTGTTTTTTCTGCAGACCTGAACTCAGCCCAGTACTTCATTCTCTCCATTAGGTCCTATGGTAATTTTTTTTTCAGTTTTATCTTTACATTCTATGGATCTGTAAATTACATTTGAAAACTTATCAAAACTTCTATTTCATCTATTATTGTCAATTCTATTCGGTCTCTTTAAAACCATTACAACTGAATTCTTTTTTTTTTATACTTTACCAGTTTTTTTATCCCCCCTTTATTTAGAACCATAGTTTACAAAGTGGTTTGTGATACATTTGTTACAGGCATTCAATATTCCGACACCAAACTCACCACCAGTGTGACCTTCCTTCCACCATTGTCTCCATTCCCCCAAGCATCCCCTAAGCCTGCCCCCTTAGCAGGCACAAAATAATTTTATATTAATGTTACAACTAAATGACTAATAAAATAATCAACAAGTACTTCAGTAAAAGAAAATTTGTGAAAATTGTTATATCTCACCATGGGATCATTAAGACCTTGACTTCACCAGTCTTTCTTTTTTAAAGTATTTTATTATACCACCGTGAGAAATACAATTACATAGATATACAATTAGGAAGTTCATATTTGGGTTTTGGTCATACAGTGTTCCAGCACCCATCCCTCCACCAGTGCCCATCTCCCACCACCAACATCGCTAGTTCCCTCTCCCCTCCCCCAGCCCACCTCCATGGCAGGTTCTTTATTTCTTTCCCTTTCTCTCATTTTCTCTTTTCCTTCCCTTCTAGACTATGGATTACAGAACATACATTAAAGGATTGTAATGTGTATCTTTTTGCCTATATTTAATGCTCAGTTCTAGATTGGTATTAGTACTTTGGACAATTGTTAGCACACTGTTCCATTTTCTGTCTTACCTAGCCTCTGACGCCCACACGTTTGTGATAATTTCCACCTTTGACAAGACCTCCTGATACATGTTTCACAAAAATCAGATCAAAATGGATTAAAGATCTTAATATCAGACTTGAATCCATAAAGTACATTGAAGAAAATACAGGAAAAACCCTCCAAGACATTGAAGCTAAAGGCATCTTCAAAGGTGAAACATCACTAACAAAGCAACTAGAAGAAAAGATAGACATATGGGACTACATGAAACTAAAAAGCTGCATCTCAAAAGAAACAGTGACTAAGATACAAAGACAGTCCACAGAATGGGAAAGAATATTCACCCAATACCCATCTGATAAGGGGTTAATATCCAGGATATATCAGGCACCGGTAGAACTTTACAAGAAGAAAACAAACAACCCCATCAAAAAATGGGGAGAAGAAATGAACAGAAGCTTCAACAAAGAAAAAATTTGAATGGCCAAAAAAACATATGAAAAAATGCTCATCATCACTAATCATCAGAGAGATGCAAATCAAAACAACAATGATATATCATTTTACACCACCGAGACTGGCACATATTCAAAGAGCAAGAGCAACAAGTGCTGGTGTGGATGTGGGGAAAAGGGGACACTCATCCATTGTTGGTCGGAATGCTGGCTGGTACAGCCTTTCTGGAAAACAATATGGACATTCCTCCAAAGACTAGAAATTAAACTCCCATTTGACCCAGCCATACCACTCCTGGGAATCTACTCTGGGAAGCCAAAAAATACGCAGCGGAAACACCATCCCTACTTTTATGTTCATAGCAGCATTATTCACAATAGCCAGAATCTGGAAACAACCAGAGTGCCCAAGAATCGATGCCTGGAAAGAAACTTTTGGTACACCTACACAATGGAATACTATGCAGCTGTTAGGAAAATGAAGTTATTATGATACCAATATCCAAGGTCAAGTAATACAACTGAATTCTTCATCAGAACTTTTAGACTTTTTTTTGAGGAAGTCTGTGTTGCTCTTTTTAAGTCACATTCCTATGTCTACTTACTTTAAATTTGACTTGGTGAATGTTTTGGAGTATGAGTCAACTCTAAAATCTCCTGACCTTGTGCAGGTAATGTTCATGGGCAGCCATTGCCTATTAGTCCAGAAGCACATTTCCCTATCACCATCCCATCCTCCTAGGCTAATAGGTGCTCTGGATGCATCCCCAGTATGGGTTGTGCTCAGTTTTCTGGTATATTGGTAGATATCCATAGGTTGTTGGCCAGTCTTGGTGACACAAAAGAGATTCAGTAGTGGTGTGCTTGTGGGTTCAGTATTTTGGACCCATTTTTAGCAAGGTTTTTGCTCTTGTGCAGGAGGCAGATAGAGTTGATGACCTAGCCTACCCACACACTCATTATTTGGATTGTCATAATGATTTTTTGGATGCTTCTAGAATTAAAAACCATGCTAAAATCATGATGTTAATGTGACTGCAGTCATTATTCTATTAAGTAAATACACCCTAAGTTGAAATTAAACATGACATGACTGGTGAGGGCAGAAACAAAATTCTGCAAACCTGTAGCACAAGTTAAAGACCACTACAGAGTACCATTTTTCATCATACTAAAATAGGGGAAAATTGAAAATTTGTGTTACATGGTCTCTAACAGATTGCCTTCATTGAAACACCTTTTGAAAGGGTACTGTTAATTATTTTACTTTGACTTTTCTACACTGCTATTTTACTTTGTAATTTTGAAAAAAAATAAACTAAGGGATAGTTACTGAGAGACCTACTAAATATACTATGTCTTTACCTTATATTTAGGATGAGTGTATTGTATCTGAGAGATCAATCTGTATATTGAGCATGCAATGGTACACAAGTCACATAACTTTTCTCTGTGGTGTTTTTATTCTTAGAGAGACAAGTAAAAGACAGTAAATTATTCTACTTAAACATATAAATTAAATTAAAATATATTAATAAAACATAAGTATAAATAGACATATTATATAGAAAAATAAAGCATATAATAAAAATCACTAGGTTTTAAGAAATTCACATGAAAATATAAATACCTTGATCAACAGGGATGACACACTAAACAACATCATAAGAGATAGATTCTCTGATCAACGGATTAAAAATGAACACACACAAAAAAAATCCTCAGTTCTATCATCAACTGATTTTCAATAAAGAATCTGGGTAAATAAATTGTAGTAAAAACAGTCTTTTCAACAAATGTTATGAAAACTGTATGACCACATGTAAAAAATGAAACTGGACACATATCTCACGACTTACACAAAAGTCAATTCAAAGTGGATTAGGGGCCTTAAAATCAGGCCATAAACACATGGAATATAAACAGAGCACTATAATATTGGACCTTACAGGTGCTTTTAGTTATATAATTCCATTGGAAAAGGCAACATAAGCAAAAAATAACAATGGGATTCCATCACTTAAAAAAAGTTTATTAGAACTGGAGAGATAGTACAGGTAAGGGGCTTGCCTTGCACATGCCCAGCCCTGGTTGGATCTCTACAACCCAAAAGGCCCCTGATCCCTGCCAAAAGTGGTCCCTGAGCACAAACCCAGGAGAACAGGACTTATAGGCCTGAGAACAACTAGTTGTGGCCTTCAAACAACAAAAACACAATAATAGAGAAATGAGCTAAAAATAAAAACACATAACTGAATGGTAGGGAATTTTGACACTTAACACATCAAATAAAGGATTAAAATTCAATATAAAATAAGCAACAAAAAATCCAAAAAAAAACCTTAACAACAGATGGAAAGAGAAAATGAGAAAACTTCTCTAAAGAATACAGATGATGACAAATAGATACATAAAAAATGCTCATCATCACATATTTTCTGGAAATCCAAATCAAGAAGACAGTTTGATATCACCACCACCACTGAGAGTGGCACATTAAAAAACTGAAATAGGAGGCCAAAGCAATAGTATAGCAGTGAGGGTGTTAATCTTGCACGGGATGACCTAGGTTCAATCCTCAGCTCCTTATAAGTCCCCTGATCTTGCCAGAAGTAATCCCTCAGAACAGGTGTGGCCACCAAACAAACTGAAACAATACATATTAGTAGGCTTGTGAGAATGTTGCTGATTCTGGTTTTATGGAAAACATTATGGATATTTCTCAGAAAATCAATACTAGAGCTGCCATATGATCCAACATATCATTTTTTGGTATCTTGCCCCTGGACATGAAACGATTCATTCCAAAGGACGATTCATTCCAAAGGCATATGGACCCCATTAATTTATTGTAATAATTAGCACAGTAGTTACTGAATCAACCTAGGTGTCCAATGATTGGTGAGTGAATAATCAATGTATATATATATATATATATATATATATATATATATATATATATATATATATATATATATAATGGGATATTATAAATTGCCAAGGATGAATGAAAATGGGGTATTCATGTAATTCACTGCAGTTTGGTTGGAACTGATAAATGTCATGTTAAATGAGTAGAGTCAGAAGGAAAAGGACACATACTGTTTGGTCTTGCTTATCTGTGGTATAAAGGATATCTCACTGTCTAAAAACTGTGTGCAGGGGCTGGAGCGATAGCCCAGCAGGTAGGGCATTTGCCTTGCATGCAGCCGGCCTTTGCTGGCCCGGGTTCGATCCCAGTCATCCCATATGGTCCCCCAAGCACTTCCAGGAGTAATTCCTGAGCAAAGAGCTAGGAGTAACCCCTGAGCATCAGTGGGTGTGACCCAAAAAGAAGAAAAAAAAAGTGTGCAGAAGGGTAAGGCGATAAACATGGCAACTTCTCAGTATCTGTATTATAGAAATATTTCCCAACGGGGGAGCAAGAGAGGGAGAAAGAAGAAAAATGCCTGTCACAGAGACAGACTGGGGCAGAAGGGGTAGGGGGTTAAAAGAGAGTAAAAAGGGCACATTGATGGTGGGAAATGTGCATTGGTGGAGGGATGGATATTGGAATATTGTGTGATTAAAACCTGATCATGAGCAGTCTTCTAACTATGTGGTATAGTGACTCAAAAAAAAAAGAAAAGAAAATTAGGTATTTTTTTTATAAGAGGGTGTTGCATTTCCTAGATCATTTCTGGTGCTAGATAACAGAAAAGAGCAGGACATGGAAGAAAGTAAATTAGATAATGGGGTCATGAATAAGAAGAGGGAGTGATAGGTTTCAGGAGTACAGGTCAAAGACCTTAAGAACATCCATTGTGCAGAGGTGTGGCATCACTATATATATAACCACAAGAGCAAAAATTAAGCATGAGATACAAACTGCAATAAAAAACTTAAAAAAATATCCCTATCAAGGAGGTAGTTTAGGGTGAGAAAGAGCTTGTGGACATTGGTGGATGGTTGTTGAAATTAGTGGTGGGATTAGTGTTTGAATGTTGGAAGCCTGAAATTCAGCTATGAATAATTTTGTAGAATCACGGTGCCTAAATTAAAAAAATCCTAAAATCGAAACAAAACAAAAAATAAGGCAAAACAAATATAGTTCACCTAACAAATGTAAGTGGAATTTATAAACCTATAATGTAAAAGAAAATATTGATAGTATGAGTTTGGTAGTAACTCAGCACAACGTCAAAGGCACTATTAATGAAATGATAACCTGCACTTGATTAAAATAGAAAAAATCTGGCACTGAGAGATCCAGCAGCTGACCTGAAAGACTCACTACTATAGTGCAGAGCAAGAGCTGATTTCTGTACCTAGTCTGTTTCTCCTGATCCCATCTAGAAATCCTCACAAGACATCCTAAAGCAAATGATTTGTACTAGAAATCAGTAGTCATCAGCAATAGCCAGGTGCTTCATAAAGAAGCACCTGCTTGCTTCAGATGCCCTAAAAACGTGGAGCTACACCCTTGGTTCTCCAAAACACCAGGGATAGCTGTTGCTGAAAGGAAGTTACCCACATGATGTGTGGACAGAAGTCTAGGAAAGAACTCAAGGACTTTGAAATTTTGGTACTGCCTATCATTGACTTCAAAGTAACAATCCTCTTGATGTTGTCTGAACTGAGGAAATTATCAGAATTGTGACTTACAAACTCAAAGGAAGATTCGTACAAAGAATGAAAGAAATCACCCAACAGAAATCAAAGAACTAAGAATACAGAAACAGGACAAAGCAGCAGAAAGTAAGAGGCCAAAAATGGAATCAGTAACTTTGAAGATATGCTACAGGTCATCATCAAGAAAAAAAAGGACGAGGCATGAGAATTTTTAAACAAAGAACTTTAAAGTATTTAATGAACAACCCCAAGAGGGACAACCTCTGTATCTTTTCATTTCCTGAGGTAGAAGGAAAGGGAAAATCCTCCTCAGAGTTAAGAGGAAGTCTTTCATACTAATCCAGAAAGCCCAAAGAGTACCAAATGAAAGAGTCTCAAACAGAACAGCACTAAAACATATTGTAATCAAAGTGGTGGAACCAGATTGCTATAAAGCTGCTTAAAGCAGGGGCTAGAGAGATAGTCCAGGGGGCAGGGTGTTTGCCTTGCATGGTTTTATTCCTGGCATCCAATATGGTCCCCAGAGCACTGCCAGGAGAAGTTCCTGAGTTCAGAGCTAGAGTAACCCCTGAGCATTGCAGGGTGTGACCCAAAAATTAAAAAAAAAAAACTACTTAAAATAGAAGACAAAACAAAGCCTCAAATATAGGAGAAACTAACGTTCACATCATAAACTGGTAGTATTCATTTTAGAAACTATCACCAAGAAGGGATGCAATAATATTTTCAAATTATTTTTAAATATTCATTTTTATTAATATTAAAATTAAAAGAACCTCCAGCCAATAAACAATCCTCTATCTTACATGAGTATCACTTAGATATGACAGAGTGATACAAATTTTGTCAAAGAACCCATGAAGATCTAAATCAGCTCTGCAAGAACACTGAATGGCTGATAGAGGTGTGAGGGGGATGAACCTGGCTCCACTCTCACAGTCATTGGCAAGTGAAAGCCTGAAGGGCACAGAGCTACTCTGTGCCTGAGGATATTTGAACAAGGGCAAAAGCAATCCTAAGAAGCAGAGAGGCAAAAGGTCATTCTATGCATCCTTTGTGCAAACTTGCTGGGAGGAGCAAAGAAGCAGCATCCAGAAGCTTTCTTCAACTTTTCAGAGTTTTCTAAGAAGTGTTAAGAGAGTTGGAAAACTACGCTAAAGGAAAGGAAAAATTGAATCATGGCAGAGGCTGAAAAGATCCGTTATGAAAGAGAAATAAAAACATATCGATCCTAAAGGGAAAACAAAAAAGAAGTTCAAGGATCACGATGCACCTAAGTGACCTTTGGCCTTTTTCTTGTTTGGGGAGTATCACCCAAAACTCAAAGGAGACCATCCTGGCCTGTCTGTTGGGGATGTTCCAAAGTAAATGGAAGAGTCATGGAACAAAGTCACTGCAGCCTTAAGGCGGTTAAGCTGATGGAAAAATACAAAATGGGTATTGTTGCATAGTGAGCAAAAGGAAAGCCTGATGTGGTCAGAAGGGCAGTTAAAGCTGAAAAGAGCAAGGGAAGAGGAGGAAGATGAAGAAGATGAAGAGGAGTATGAAGAAGAAGAAGATAAATACATTAGTTCTAGCACATTTTTCTTGTCCATAAAGCATTAACCCCCATGCAAAATTCACATTTTTTAAAAAATGTAAATGTAAGGCTGTGTAAGATTTGATTTTAAATGGTGCAGTGTGCTTTTTGTATAGTTAACACACTACTGAATGTGTCTTTAGCTAGCCCTGTCATGGTGTTATTTTCAGTAGCCACTAACCTGGCCTGGTACAGTATGGGAGTTGTAAATTGGCATGGAAATTTAAAACTGGTCCTTGTTGACAAACAGCACAAATTAGTTTTTACAGGGGTGGTTGATTTATTTTATATCTTCAATTGTCTCTGATGTAGTCCTGTTAAACGAATATCACCCTATACTAGCAAAAGAAAATGGAAGTAGTTGCAGATGTTTTGTTGACATTCTGAATGCTTATAAGTAGACATTTTTATTTTTAAAAATTCAAATTATAAAAATTAGTAAAAATTATTTTTATAGATAAATGGCAACAAATTACTTTTAATAATAATTTCTTTAAGTTTCAGTGGTCTGAAATATCCTGCTTAAAGTTACAGAGTTGTTGGATGGATTAGGAAATGAAAATAACCATTTGCTGTTTATGAGATACACAGACACTCTTAGACAAACAAACTCTTAGACAGGCTCAAACTGAAACATGGGAAAGTAATCACAAAGGTTAATGCTAACAAAAATATAAATAAAAAAACAACAAGAAATGCCAAAATGGAATCGGGTCAAATAGCACTAGAATTCAAGAAAAATAAAATAATAAGAGATAGGGATGGTTGTTGCATACTGATAAAGAAATTAGAAGCACTTTTCCCTTATCAATGTATTGGCACCAAATGAAGGGGCAACAAAGTTTATTGAGTATCTGCTTTTAGATCTAAGGTACATCATCAATGGCAATAAAACAGTAGCTGGAGATTTTAACAATCCATTCTTACCATTGAGCAGATCAAGCAGCCAGAACTTCAGTAAGGATACAAGATCTCCAAATGAGGAAAAAAAATAAGATTGATAGATATTTGAAATCCTCCATGCCTAAAAACAAGTATTCTTTTCAGTATTCATGGACACCCTTCAAAGATAGACTACATCTTGAGACACATCAAGTAAAAAAGTATTGGGTGACATTTATTTCATACCACAATGCTATGAAGGAAGAAATTTATCATAGAAATGAAAGGTGGGGAAGCTTAAACATTTGGAAATGAGTGGCATAATTTCAAAAACCATTTAGCCAACTGAATAAGCAATATTCCTTAAAATGAATGGGAAGAAATGTACAAACTATTAAAGCCTATGGACTAAGCCAAAGATAGGACTAAGGGAGAAAGTTCTCTAAGAATAAAGCTGTGTTAATGTAATATACCATGTATTTTAAATTAATATGACCATATTAATTGATTTAGAGGTAGATTTTGACATGTTGAATGATTGAGTTAACATCTATTTGTAATTAAAAAAATTAACTATGCACATTTCATAATTGAAGCATCTAAATACTGTATTTTTTATGGAAATAATAATCAGTATATAGATTAGCAGGTACAAAATCAGCTATAAAATTTTGCTGCATTTCTGGAAAAAAAGTTAAAGTATTAAATCAATTAAATGATCTGTGGGGTTCAGGAGTAAGGAGGCAGAGAGGAATGAGGCCCTAAGCATATATTTCATAATTGTGAAATTTCTATGAAATTATTCTAGTAAATTATGCTTTAAAAATGGAATGAGTACAATCCTAAAGTAAACCATGAACTTGTATGGTATGTTCATGCAGATTAGTCAGCTGTCGTGCCCCAGAGGTGTTGCAAGTGTGGCTGCGGTGCCCAACTGAATGGGCAGTTGGCAGAGAGGATACTACTGGCTTGTCTACACCCAGACTCTGTCCTGTGGGCCCTGGATGCTTGATGGTCTGACATTGAAAAAGACTGGGCTCCCTAGGATGAATCCAGAGCCACGGCAAAGCCTGGCAAACTACCCGTGGTGTATTCTATATGCCCAAAACAGTAACTATAATGGGCCTCACTCCCAATGAATGGAGATGTTACTGGCACCCACTTGAGCAAATCAATGAACAAGGGGAAGATAAGTGACAAGTGACAACAAATGTAACCTGGAAAGGATGTAAATAATGGAGAAAGCTATGAATAGGAAAATCTCTTTTAGCCAGATTTTGCATTTAATAGGAATGTAAACTTAAGTCTTCCTTAAACAATATCTGTAATGTAAATTTAAGCAAAGAGATAGAAGTAAATAATGTGAAGTCTAGAATTTTGTTATAAGGAAAGGGAATATTATGAAGTCTTAAAACTCTAATGGCCATGTAGTTAAAGAATTTCCTGTGTCATGAACATAGTAGAACATACCAACATATTGGTACTACATGAATGCAAAGAAGTAGAAGGTATTATTAAAACCCAGAGGACAGTTATGGTGCCTGTTTTACACATAACTAGCTAGTTTGATTCAAGTAACCATATATGGTACCCTAAGCTGTGCTAAAGTGATTACTGAGCACAGAACCAGGAGTAAACCCTTAACATAGCTCGGTGTGAAACTTTGACCCACAAAAACAACAACAACAAAAGCACCAACACATGTTAAGACAGAATAATAACAAGAAAAGCTGAATGTTATCTTCAGAAACTTAGTAATGGAGTGGCATGATAATTTCTGTAAGGAAAATACAGTGAGTGTGCAAGAGCTCCATGCGAATATTGGTGGCTTTGGGAATGATATACAAAAGATGTAATACAAGATGGCATTTCTAGTGTGGAAATGGTAGAAGTGAACTTTAATAAATCAAGTCAAGCCTGTTTGGAACACACAATCAGGACATAATATGAAGGATTAAGGCAAAATAATATTATGAATGATCCACCAACTTTTAACTCAGTTATGGGTTAGAAGTGAGTTTCTACACTCTTAAAAAATTTGGGTCAGGAAAAAGACTCAGTTGAGGAATATGAAAAGTTACTATAAGCATGTTAATTTTGAGATACCTGGGAGAAAGTGGTGTAGATATTTTAATATTTGGATGCTATTTGTATGTAACTCTCTGGGAATATATGAATGTATAAAAATACAAATGAAGAGCGAGAAGAGAGGAGAGTTTAGGGTAAACAATGCATTGTTTTTGTATTTGACTAAATGGTTCTCAGGAAACTTAAAACCATTTAAGTCATTATTCACCAAGAATTATATATTAAGTATAAATTTAAAATGTTTGCTACATATCCCATGTGAGAAAATTACTGTAATGGTCCTTTATAAGGGAAAGGAGATTTTAATATTATTTTCTAACCCCTAAGATGCTATAATTTCTAGAAATGATTGAAAAACCTAAAAAAATATTTTGAAAATAGAAATCCACACTAAACAGAAAGTAAATGAAGTTTCCTGGAAGGTAAGGATTGAAATGTGGTAAAATCTGACTCTCTTTGTCAATATATCTCTTTGTCAATATATCTAGTTCAGATTAGCTAGGTGTAACTAATACCATCCCCACGTCCCCCAGTGACACTTCAAGCCATCAGTTTACAATAGCTTGTAATCATTGTGTAGGTAAAATGAGAAGGGTGCTCGAGTCCAGTGCTTAAGGAGCAAATAATGCATTAGGTTTCATAGAAACTATCTACTGAGAGTATGTGGACTCAGGAGTTTTTTTTTTTTTTATTTTAAAAAAGAAAAGAAAGAAAAGTTATTTGAGGCCAGAGAGCTAATATAACACATAAGGCACTTGCCTTGCATACTGCTTGAGCCTGGTTCAATCCTTGGTACCACATAGTCCCTTTACTACCTCCAAGAACATTCCCTGAGTGCAAACCATAGCAGACTCCTGAGCACAGAAAAACAAACAAAAAATTATTGTTTTATTTCAAAGTTTATATTGGGTGAAATAAAAGGAGATAGAAATCTACATAAAAGTTTTGTAATCATGAATTTATTTTAGAGAAAGAATGCTTTAAATCAAATGAGATTTAATATCTGTTATTTTGGAAGTATAAGGAATTTGATTTTAAGAAAAAATTCCTTTAAAGTTTTATATTCATCGGCATGATTCATTGGCCCAAAGGATATTTAATTCTTACTTAAAAAAATATATATATATGGTTAAATATAAAGCACAATGGTTAGGGCACTTTTTTTTGCACATGGCACATCCAGGTTCAACGCCCAGGTTTAATTCTGGAAAGCCATATGGTCCCCAGAGCCCTGACAGAAGTGATCCTGGAAGAAAGAATCAGGAGTAATTTCTGAGCACTCACAGGATTGACCCCAGAAGCACACAAAACTAACAAATTTTAAATATATTTTTCCACATCTAAATAATATGTAGATATTTCACTCTGTTAGAACCTGTCAAAATTTTAATTAGTTTTTCATTTATCTTGATTTTCTATAGTTGCATCATTTTTTTTGTCTTTTTTGGTTACCCCCTGTGATGCTCAAGGGGTTACCCCTGGCTCCATCCTCAGGAATTAATCCTGGTGCTGGGGGGACCATGTGGCATGCCGGGCATCGAACACAGTTTGGCAGCTTGCAAGGTGAACAATCTACCCATTGTACTAGCACTCCGGCCCTCGATGCATCACTCTCGCCCCACAGGGGAAAACTACAAAAGAAACTTTTACATGTTATTATTTTATTTTGTAAACATATTTTCCTTAAATATGTTTTATTAAAAACTCCATGGTTTACAAAGTTATTCATAATCAGCTGTTTCTGGCATACAATGTCCCAACACCAGTCCCACCATCAGTGTGATCTTTCTTCCTCCAGTGTCCCCAATTCCCATCCCCCAACTTCCACCTTAGCAGATACAAAACAAATTTACTTCATATAGCTTGCTCCAACAAAACTTAAAGTATTGGCAAATTGAATTATTAGAAAATATATCAAGGAGCCGGAGTGATAGCCCAGCGGGTAGGGCGTTTGCCTTGCACGCGCCGGCCTATGCCGCCTGGGTTCGATCCCTGGCATCCCATATGGTCCCCTGAGCACCGCCAGGAGTAATTCCTGAGTGCAGAGCCAGGAGTAACCCCTGAGCGTCGCTGGGTGTGACCCCCCAAAAAAAAAGCAAAAAAAAAAAAAAAAAAAATATATCAAGAGGGGCTGGAGCCATAGTACAGCAGGTAGTCTGTTTGCCTTGTACATGAACAACCTGGGTTTGATCCCCAGCATCTGGATACCACTAGAAGGAATTCTTAAGTGCAGAACCAGGAGTAAACTGGTGTGGCCCTAAAAATTTTTAAATATATTAAATTTAAATAAAGAGGAAAATAAATGAGTAAAAGTTCATCTGTGATGATTGATTAGATGCATCATTTTGAATGTGTTCACTGCGCTAATTCAGGAAAGCTGTGTTTTCATTCTTTCTTAAATAAAATAAATATGGTAACTACTTTCTGTTAATAAAGTCTTGTTAGTAATTGCTAAATTTGTATGTTGATTCTTTTCACCAATAACAAATATTTCATTTTTTTTTTTTCTTTTTTGGGTCATACCCGGCGATGCTCAGGGGTTACTCCTGGCTCTGCACTCAGGAATTACTCCTGGCAGTGCTCTGGGGACCATATGGGATGCCAGGGATCAAATCTGGGCCGACATGGGCGGGGCCACATGCAAGGCAAACGCCCTACCCGCTAGACTATCGCTCCCGCCCCAATAACAAATATTTCTACTTCCCTTAAGCATTTCAGTTGTTTTGAAACCTTTATTTGAATGACATCTATATTTCTGAAATATGACTTACAATAATAATTTATTTTATTGATTTGAGGGGCTGGAGCAATAGCACAGTTGGTAGGGTGTTTGCCTTGAATCGCGGCTGACCCGGGTTCAATCACCCGGCATGCCATGTGTTCATCACCTGAGCTCCACCAGGAGTAACCCCTGAGCATCTCCGGGTGTGACCAAAAAGCAAAATAAATAAGTAAATAAATTTAATTTTTTTAAGTTTTAATAACTTATTTTATAGATTTTATAAAATGGTGCCCATTCAAACCTTTAAGTTGACTTAATTTTTGTTTAATCCAGTTCGATTTAGAACAAAGCAAAATGGACTTACCAAGTGAAACATTCATTCTTTTCCATTTGAGGTATTGGCATATGCTCAGAAGGAGGAAGTTTTTCTTTTCTTTGGAGTGTTACTTTTCATTTGTAATTGTGTTTATTTGAGAGTAGAAATTTTAAATGTATTTTCACTCCCTCTCAGGGCACTTAACAGTAAAGGGTGAATGAAAATTCATATTGTTTATGGATTTAACATCTCCTTTTCTTGATTTTCTGATGACGTCATTGCCTTATTTTGAATTCCTAGATTCAGTCATTATGTCTATAGGCTTATTTGAGTATTTATCTTAACATTTTTGACGACTTATCTTTCTAGTGATAGTAAACTGTCTCCCGTATAGCCCCAAATATGTCGTGTTTCCTCCAACAGCTTCAGTGACTCATTTCATAACTTTTCTTAACACATTTCTTATATTTTATAAAGCGTTGCTGGAACTTTTTATTTTTGTATTTTTTTCCGTTAAAGTTATTTGATTAATTTTTTTTAACTAGAACTCTTCAGTTCTAGTTCCAGTATCACACTGCTAAACTGATTTCATCATGTGCGAATTGAATTGCTCTCCACTGCCTACTTCTTCTTTTTTGAGTCCTTTTTGGCGGCTCCACCAGGACTAGTAGCTTTCTTGTCATCTTTCTTAACATCTTTCTTGGAGTCTTTTTTGACACCATCCTTGGATTCAGTGACTGAACCAGACTTTTCTTTTTACTCCCCAACATTTTCTTGTCTTTTTTTGACTCTCTCTTATCCTTGGCATCGCCTTTTTCATCTTTCTTTGGTTCTTTCTTTTCTGCTTTCTTTTCACCTTCTGATTCTGTACCTGAATCCTTGCTTTTCTTTGACCCTTTCTTATCTTTCTTGGATTCTTTTTTTTGCAGGTCCTTTCTCAGCGTCTGATTCTGTACCCGAACTCTTGCCTTTCTTTGACCCTTTCTTATCTTTCACGGATTCTTTTTTTGCAGGTCCTTTCTCAGCATCTGATTCTGTACCCAAACTCTTAACTTTCTTTGACCCTTTCTTATCTTTCACGGATTCTTTTTTTGCAGGTCCTTTCTCAGCATCTGATTCTGTACCTGAACTCTTGCCTTTCTTTGACCCTTTCTTATCTTTCGTGGGCTCTGTTTTTTGCAGGTCCTTTCTCAGCATCTGATTCTGTACCTGAACTCTTGCCTTTCTTTGACCCTTTCTTATCTTTCGTGGGCTCTGTTTTTGCAGGTCCTTTCTCAGCATCTGATTCTGTACCTGAACTCTTGCCTTTCTTTGACCCTTTCTTATCTTTCATGGACTCTTTTTTTGCAGGTCCTTTCTCAGCATCTGATTCTGTACCTGAACTCTTGCTTTTCATTGACCCTTTCTTATCTTTCTTTACATCTCCTTTCTCAGGCTCAGATTCTGAAGCCGAATCTTTGATCACTATCTTTTTCCTGGAAGCTCTCTTATCTATTTTGTCACCTTTCTTTGCATCTCCTTTTTCAGGCTCAGACTCTGAAGTTGAATTCTTGAGCACACTCTTTTTCCTGGAAGCTTTCTTATCTATTTTGTCACCTTTTTTGCATCTCCTTTCTCAGCTTCAGATTCTGAGGCTGAATCCTTTGCCAATGATTTTCTCCTTGAACCTTTCTTTGTTATTATAGCACCTTTCTTTGAACTTATATCAGATTCTGATTCTGTACCTGAATCTTTGCCCTTCTCTGTAACTTTTTATCTTTCATAGAGCCTTTTACTGCAACAACTTTTGGGGGTTCTGCTTTTGCTGGTACATCCTGATCTTTCTTTGGCTGTGCTTTGGGTTCTGCTTTGGGTTCTGCTTGTGCTGTTTCTTTCTTGACTTCATCTTTCTTGGAAACTTGGGGTTCTGTTCTAGCCTCCTCCTTTCGTAGGCTGAATATAGTTGGAGGTTGCCTCCCTTGCTGCTAAATATTCAGATGGTCTCTCAGAAATTGTCATTAAAGAACGGTGCATCCAGAGTGGTCGTCTATGTCTTTCCCTTACTTTCTCTTCAGTAGAAATCTGAAATATAGTGGGGAATAAAGATGAAAATGTGTGAGTTACTATCATTCATTTTTACTGATTTCAAATGTATTTTAATTTCAACTATAAAAAGATTTTAGATTCTTATAGTGCAGAATTTCTAATTTAATAATGTATTCTATCTTTCAAATTTAATGTCAATGTGTGGTGGTGAGTGGGGGAGGGAGACGCACTTCCAAGTAGTGTTTATATGCCCTAGAGGCTGCCCGCCTGATATTTATCCAAATGGACCAGCAGTTCAATACTAAAACTCCAGAATGCAATGTGTCCTTTGCTCTGAGGTATTAGGGCCCACTAGTGTCACACTGCAATTTCTTGCTACTCAGAACCTTCCATGACCACACTCAGAAATGCTCAGGAGGCCTTATATTAATGGTTATGAAACCAGGGTAAGGTTTATGCTAGGCATTACCCCCATCTAATGAACTATTTCCCTAGCCCCTCTAATTTCAGTTTTTAAAATTGAATCCGTTCTTTTGGGCTATGTTCAACTTAGAAAATCTTGATAAGGCCTTCAAGTTTTTGTTATAACTGCTTTAAGTATCCACTTAGTAATGGTTTCTTTTATCAGAAGCTCTTTTAAAAATCAGGAATTTTTTTTTTGAAATATCATGAGACTCTTCGTTCTTCTTTTTCTTCTTTTTTTTTTTTGGTGGGGGAGGTTTTTTTTAATCATACTTGGCTGTTCTCAGAGCTTACTCCCATTTTAGAATTCAAGGGTCTACTTGACAGGGATACTTCCTATATATGTTGCCATACATCAAACCCAGGTTAACCACATGCAAGGCAAAAGCCATAGCCACTGTACTGCCAGTCTGGTTCACCTGCTTTCCATTTTTAGATGATTTCATTTATTAATTATTCTCTAATGATTATTCTCTAATAATTTCTCTAATAATTATTCTCTATTAATTAGAATATTATAATTCTAATTAGAGAATTTCTAATAAAGTCTCTAATAATTTATAAATATGAAAATATTTTCATTTTTAGAATATTCTAGATGTTTTGTGTCTCATTTAAAATTTTAAACTTAAAATCTCTGGTTAAAAGTAAATGGCTAAAGTCTGCTTGGTAAGATGTAACGGAATATCATCAGTTAGAACGTTATTGATCACTTGATCACTTGAATCCGTTACTCATCGATTTGCTCGAGCGGGCGCCAGTAACATTTCCATTGGACCCTATCACGTGCCAATGTAGCCCAATGGCATCTGGTTGATTCGGGAATATGAAGAGCCTCAAACCGTTCCTTCAGGGTCTTAACAAGGAAGTCTGACCATCTTGTAGGTGGGCGGCCACGTGATCTTTTGACATCCCGTGGGATCCAGTCGGTAACGGCTCTAGTCCAGCGGTTGTCTCCAAATCGCATTACATGTCCAGCCCATCTGATTTTTCGATGCCTTGGCAAACGAGACAGCGTCCCTGATTCTGGAATAGCGACGGAGGTCAGAACTCCGGATTCCTTCTCTCACTTGAGTGAGACGTGATATTCCAAGCATAGCTCTTTCGATGCCTCTCTGGAGACCCGAATAGCATTCTCATCCTGCTTTCGTAGGGCCCAGGTCTCTGAGGCATATGTTAATGCAGGGAGAACGGTGGAGTCGAAGAGATGTGCCCGGAGCCGGAGGTTCTTTGTCCTTTTTAGCTATTTCTTCGATGCCTTTGAAGGCATTCCATGCCGCTCTCTTCCTCCTGCGCAGCTCAGGTTTTAGGTCATTCATCATGTTGACTTCTCGACCTAGGTACACATAACTGCTGCATTCAGAGATGTTTGTTCCATTGAGAGAGAATGGGGCCTCTGGAACTAGTTCATTTCTCATGAACATAGTTTTCTTCAGATTCAGCTGTAGACCTACCTTTCCACATTCTCGGTCAAAGTCAGCCAGCATTTGTGCCGCTTGGCTAATGTTTGGTGTTATTAGAACGATGTCATCAGCGAAGCGGAGGTGGTGTAGTTGCCGACCATCTATCTTCACTCCCATTCCTTCCCATTCTAATTGTCTCATGATGTTCTCGAGGGTGGCACTGAAGAGTTTTGGTGAGATGGTATCACCCTGTCGAACCCCTCTTTTGACATCAATGATCACTTCTTTGTAGAATGGTGAGATCCTGGTGGTGAATCCATAATACAGCTCACGAAGGATCTTGATGTATTGGGTTTGAACACCCTGTTTGACTAGGGCTTCGATGACTGCTTCAGTTTCCACAGAATCAAAGGCTTTCTGTAAATCAATGAACGTGAGACAGAGCGGCATCTTGTACTCCCTACAAACCTCAATGAGCTTGGTTACTGTGTGGATATGGTCGATTGTGCTGAATCCTTTCCGGAAACCTGCTTGCTCGCATGGTTGTCCTTCATCTAGTGTTCTGCTAATCCTGTTCAGGATGACTCGTGTAAACAGCTTGTAGATGACAGACAACAGGCAGATGGGGCGATAGTTGCCGATATCGTGAACGTCTCCCTTCTTGAACAGTAGAACTGTCCTGCTGGTTTTCCATTGGGAGGGCACCTTGCATTCAGACAGGTAGCGTGTGAAGAGCCGAGCTAGTGTATTGATGAGCACCGATGGCAGATTCTTCAGATGTTCGGGTCTGACTTTGTCTGGGCCTGGTGCTGTTCCCTTCTTTATCGATGAGATGGCATGTCTTATTTCAGAAGGGAGAACGTTGGGAATGACGTATCCATCCTGTGGAATTTGGTATGTGGGCAGGTGGATGTGGCTATCAAAAAGATTTGAGTAGAAGTCCTGGATAATCTTCTCCATTGCCTTTCTGGAAGATGTGATAGATCCATCAGGGCGTCGGAGGGCAGTCATCTTGGTCTTATAGTTGGCGAAGGACAGGCGGGCAGTGCGAATACTTTTCCCGGCTTCTGCTGCATCTTCCAGTATTTCTGCTCTTCTGTCTTTGAGGTCTGCTTTTATCGCTTCTCTGCACTGTTTAGCAAGCTTGGACGTTAGCATTTGGTCTCCTGAGGCTCGCGCCTTGCCACGTTGGCGAATGAGCTCGAGAGTTTCTGAAGACAAGCCGTCCTTTTGTGTTTTTCTCTCTCTCGGCATTCTTCGCACAATCATGGAGGTGCTGAACCAGTCGGTTGTATTCTTCATCGATGTCATCAATGATGGTATCTTCCCATGTTGCCGCAATGGTGCTAAAGAGTTCCCAGTTGGTGGTCGTTCTGGGAGTTCTCTTCTTAAACTTTGCAGCCTTTTCTCCCCGTTGCGGGAAGTAGAATTTTGCACGAAGGAGACGGTGGTCCGATCCTGTGTGGAATTTGGGGACGACAGCAACATCGGTCAGACAAAACCGTCGATTGAAGATGATGTGGTCGATTTCATTGTGGAACTGTCCACCAGGAGATTCCCATGTCCAACGTTCCGCTTCAGCCTTCTGAAACTGTGAGTTCCCATGAATAGTCTTGGTGGACATGATGAACTCCAGATAGTCTCTCACCCTGTTCGTTCCATTCCTAGGCCATGGGTCCCGATGTGGAGTTCTTCAGCCGATCTTCTCGGTCCTATCTTGGCATTAAAATCACCGACTATGATCTTGTAGAAGGTGTGATCTTTTTATAGAACTCCTCCAATTCCATGTAGAATTTCTCAATTTCATCTTCTTTGTATGTGGATGTTGGTGCATAGACAATGAAGATACAGGTACACCCGGCAGAGCAGAAACCAGCTTTCCCGACCCCGACGGACCCAGCAACGCTGCCCCTCCCGGGCCCTCGGGAGGGAACCCCACACCGGGCAGCTCTGCCCCTGCACGAGATCTCCCCAGCAAAACCACTCCAGCCCAGTTAATCCAGTCCCAGCCCAGCGCAGAACCCAGCCTACAGGACCCGCCCCAGAGACCCGCCCCAGAGGAGAGTATTTCAAACCCAGGAATGCTTGAGCCTCAGACACAGGTACACCCGGCAGAGCAGAAACCAGCTTTCCCGTTGAACCCCCTGCACTCCATGGACCACGAGAGCAACTTCGACCTGAGTCCACCATCCCGATGGAGCCTCGGAGGAGGCCAGAGAGACTCCCACACCTTGCTGGCAGCGATCTGTGTCACAATCCACACTCTGCAGCTGGTAAGATCTCCCCCAGCATATTAATCCACTCTCCAGCCCACAGATTAATCCAGTCTCCAGCCCAGCTTGTCAGAAACCCAGCCTACAAGGACCCGCCCTGCAGAGACCCGCCCTTCAGAGGAGAGTATTTCAAACCCAGGAATGCTTGAGCCTCAGACACAGGTACACCCGGCAGAGCAGAAACCAGCTTTCCCGTTGCGCTGCCGCTGATTTACCTCCAAACTACCACAAATATTCTACCCACCCCTCTGAGAGAGCCCCACAAAGCAATGAGAATATAGTGCCCGCATGGCAGAGCCTGGCAAGCTGTCCGATGCGTGTTCGATATGCCAAACCCAGTAACAAAAATGTTTTGTCACGGCTGTCCTAGGCTGCCAAAACAAAGAAGGACTAAAATGACTGTCTGTACTTTCAATGCACGTACACTGGCAACGGAAGCATATATTGAGGATCTGATGCTGCAAGCAAGAAAGATCAAGTACGACATCATTGGTCTGACTGAGACGCAGGAGGCGCCAGTCGCATCATGCTGTATTTGACACCGGAGAAGAATTGTTCCTAGGAACATGTGATGAAAGAGGCGTCGGTGGCACTGGTGTCCTTGTCAACACGAACATGGCTGTCAACATTGATTCATTTGAATGCCTAACAAACCGAATAGGACGATTACACTTGAGGAGATGTGGCCCACTGCCAGCAATTTCTATCTTAGAACGTTATTAAGAAAGATATAACTAATACTAGTTAAAGTATTATTAGGAACTCTTTCTTGACTTGAATTAACTAAAAAAAGCAGATTCCCATATTTCTATCACTTCTGTGTGAAAATTTTTATAACAATTTTGCTGAACAAAGAGTTAAGAATGAAAAAAGGACACATTTTGTAGAATGAAATATCAGTGAAATATATCCCTGCTGTAGAGCAATCCAACAAAATGCTAATTGGGTGGTGGAGGGAGTGAATATGCAAAAGTGCAGTCCCAGTAGCTAGTTCAAAGTTAGTTTTAAGGAAAGGGTTGAGGGAATGCCTGAGAAATGAAGATGGTGGACAGAATTTCAGGGTTATCTGATAAGAAGCCTCAGACTTGAGCATGGCTTCCTTTCCTTGGCGAACACTCTGTGTTTCTGTCAAGCAGTCTTGTGACTGCCCGTGTTCATGATGTGTTCCCAACAATTTCTTTCTATGAAGAGCTGAACTTTTAAGATGTTCAAGTTGAACATCTTAAACTTTTAAGATTGAAAGTTAAATTAAAAGTTAAAAGCTAAGTTTAACTTTTAAAGCTCAAACTTTTAAGATACTAAGATTGAACATCATTATTATTTTCAGTAAGGTGTTTAGAAGACCATAGCCAGCCAAGCAAGTCCAACCTAGGTTTGATCCCTAGAGCCACTGTCATACTGATCCCTAAGCACAAAGTTAAGAGCGCAGCTGAGTGTAGCTCAGTCTCTTCTTCCTCTCCAAAGTAAAATACACTTATGAGTTGCATTAAACTTATTTAAAATGTAAAATTCATTCCTTAGTTAAGTAACTTCATTTAAAGTGCTCAATAGCAACATTGCAATGTAAAATACATAACTACTTTCATCATCACAAAAATCATACTAGTCAGAGCTGATCTGTAACAGTCTACTGATATGTTATTAACCAAGTTTGAGTAAAGAAAGTGTAGGATATATCCAAGACTCACGGGGACTGTTTGTTCTGTTAGTTGGGAAGGTTTTGATCTCCTTTTCTGTCCTGGTCGTGGTGGTTTGGGAAATCGTAGGGCAAAGTGCTGCTGATTCCATGACTTTTTGCTTACTTCACTGACTAAAATAAAATGGTAAAAATAGGTTGGAGTAAATAAAACATAACTAAAATATTTTAAATTTAAGTATTTAAAATTAAAAATATCTTAAATTCTTTTCTAATGATATGAGAAAATAAAAACTATTTTCGATTTTAACCAGTTTATAGGTAGGAATATAGGTAGTTATGTAACCAGTTATAGTTATATAAAATTAAAGTCTACGATATAAGTGGAGGAAAAAAATTTGCTGTTTCCTTTTGTATTCCATCCAGTTCAAATTCCTGGTTTATACAGTTTTTTTTGCTTTTTTGGGTGACACTGGCAATTCTCAGGAGATACTCCTGACTCTGCACTTCTACACTTAGGAATTACTCCCTGACGGTGCTCAGGGACCATATAGGATGCCATGAATTGAACCTCAGTCGGCCACATGCAAGGCAAACGACTTACCTGCTGGACTATTGCTCCAGTCCCAATACATTTTTGGTATGACTATATTAACTAATAAAAAAATATTAATTCCATAGTTTTCAATGCACTTAATGAAATTCTGATGCAAAATATTTATTAGATGTATGACTTATTCTAACAATTATAGATTTCATTCCCATGACCAGATGAATGGTTTGAGGTTCTTTGTGTTCCTGGAGCAAGCAGATGCCCTTGAGCTACACTTGCTCGTGACAGGACGTATGAAGATGTTACTGGTGCTCGCTGCAGCAAATCAATGAACTGGAAGAACAAGCAATAAGTGATGACTGACACTAAATGCTAATGCTCTAGATTCTTTTAGTTAGTAGTAACTTTCAAATTACAAGATATAGGTTGGGTCCAGAGAGAGAGAACAGCAGCTAAGGTACTTGCATTACCCAGTACCAACTCAGGTTCCTCCCAGGCACCAGACAGGGCCCCCATGGCATGGCCAGGAGTGATCATTGAGCACATACCCAGGACTAAATCTTTAAATTGCTGGTTATGACCCAAAAACTCAACCCAAAATAAATGTTATATATCTAAGAACTATGTTGCATATTACAAAAATTATTGACAACACTGCAATTATAACTGGGAAGGTAAAGTTAGCTAGAACCTATCATAAAAAACGTTTAAGACATTTAGGATAACTGTGAGTCTTCTAGTATCGTTGTCATCATTAAAGTTTTGTTATAATAGTGTGTGGGGAAAATAGACTTGTTCTTTCATTTTTATAAGAATAGTCAGGATCAGTGAGACAAAAAATATACACATTTTAATATGGATCAGTATTAAAATTGATCCTAGTATTAAATATCAGGATCAGTGTATTAAAATATACATATTAAATATATATTATGTAATATCTGTTATAATACATTATATTATATTGGATCATATTATATTATATTATTACATTATATTATATTGGATCACAGGTACACCCGGTAGAGCAGAAACCAGCTTTCCCCTTTGAACCCCCTGCATTCCATGGACCAAGGAAGCAACTTCCGACCCGAGTCCGCCATCCCGATGGAGCCTCGAAGGAGCCCAGAGAAACCCCCCACACCGTGCTGGCAGTGATCTTCACAATCCACACTCTGCAGCTGGTAAGATCTCCACCCAGCAGATTAATCCAGTCTCAGCCCGGGTTGTCAGAAACCCAGCCTACAAGGACCCACCCCGCAGAGACCCGCCCTTCAGAGGAGAGTATTTCAAACCCAGGAATGCTTGAGCCTAAGACACAGGTACACCAGTCAGAGCAGAAACCAACTTTCCCCGTTGGCGCCAGGCTGCTATGCGACCGCGACTTTACCTCCAAATTACCCTAAATGTTCTACCCCCTCTGAGAGAACCCACAAAGTAATGAGAATATAGCACCCTCATGGCAGAGCCTGGCAAGCTGTCTGATACGTGTTCGATATGCCAAATCCAGTAACATAAATGTTTATTTTCCTGACCCCAAAGGGCCCTTAATACGGCAGCAGTAAGAAAGGCAAACAAGCAGTGCCTGATAAAATTTAATGGCCATCCTAGGCAGCCAAAATGAAGAAGGACTAAAATGACTCTCTGTATTTTCAATGCACATCCGCTGGCATCGGAAGCATATATTGAGGATCTGATGGTGCAAGTGCAAAAGATCAAGTATGACATCATTGGTCTGACTGAGACGAAGAGGCGCCAGTTGCATCATGCTGTATCTGAGACCTGTGAAGAATTGTTCCTTGGAACATGCGATGAAAGAGGCATCAGTGGCATTAGTGTCCTTGTCAACATGAACATGGCCATCAACATTGATTCATTTGAAAGCCTAACCAACCGAATAGGACGATTTCAATTGAACAGATGTGGCCCACTGCCAGCAATTTCTATCTTCATTGTCTACGCACCAACATCCACATACAAGGAGATGAAATTGAGAAATTCTACATGGAATTGGAGGAGTTCTATAAAAAGATCACACATTCTACAAGATCATAGTCGGTGATTTTAATGCCAAGATAGGACCAAGAATATCGGCTGAAGAACTCCACATTGGGACCCATGGCCTAGAATGGAACAAACAGGGTGAGAGACTATCTGAGTTCATCATGTCCACCAAGACCATTCATGGGAACTCAAAGTTCCAGAAGGCTGAAACGAAACGGTGGACATGGGAATCTCCCCGGCGGACAGTTCCACAATGAAATTGACCACATCATCTTCAATCGACGGCTTTGTCTGACCAATGTAGCTGTCGTCCCCAAATTCCAAACAGGATCGGACCGCCATCAACTTCGTGCAAAATTCTACTTCCCGCAATGGGGGAGAAAAGGCTGCAAAGTTTAAGAAGAGAACTCCCAGAACGACCACCAACTGGGAACTCTTTGGCACCATTGCAGCAATATGGGAAGATACCATCATTGATGGCATGGATGAAGAATACAACCAATTGGTTCAGCACCTCCATGATTGTGCGAAGAATGCTGAGAGAGAGAAAGACACAAAAGGACGCTTGTCTTCAGAAACTCTTGAGCTCATTCGCCAACGTGGCAAGGCGTGAGCCTCAGGAGACCAAATGCTAACGTCCAAGCTTGCTAACCAGTGCAGAGAAGCGATGAAAGAAGACCTCAAAAACAGAAGAGCAGAAATACTGGAAAATGCAGCAGAAGCCGGGAAAAGCATTCGCACTGCCTGCTTGTCCTTTGCCAACTATAAGACCAAGATGACTGCCCTCCCCTGATGAATCTATCACATCTTCCAGAAAGGCAATGGAGAAGATTATCCAGGACTTCTACTCAAATCTCTTTGATAGCCACATCCACCTTCCCAAATACCAAATTCCACATGATGGATATGTCATTCTCAACGTTCTCCCTTCTGAAATCCGACATGCCATCTTGTCGGTAATGAAGGGAACAGCACCAGGCCCAGACAAAGTCAGACCCGAACACCTGAAGAATCTGCCGTCGGTACTCATCAATACACTAGCTCGGCTCTTCACATGCTACCTGTACGAATGCAAGGTGCCCTCCCAATGGAAAACCAGCAGGACAGTTCTACTGTTCAAGAAGGGAGACATTCACGACATTGGCAACTATTGCCCCATCTGCCTATTGTCCGTCATCTACAAGCTGTTTACACGAGTCATCCTGAACAGAATTAGAGGAACACAAGATGAGGGACAACCATGTGAGCAAGCAGGCTTCCGGAAAGGATTCAGCACAATCGACCATATCCACACAGTAACCAAGCTCATCGAGGTTTGTAGGGAGTACAAGATACCGCTCTGTCTCACGTTCATTGATTTACAGAAAGCCTTTGATTCTGTGGAGACTGAAACATTCATCGAAGCCCTAGCCAAACAGGGTGTTCAAACCCAATACATCAAGATCCTTCGTGAGCTGTATTATGGATTCCCCATGAGGATCTCACCATTCTACAAAGAAGTGATCATTAATGTGAAAAGAGGTGTTCGACAGGGTGATACTATTTCACCAAAACTCTTCAGTACCACTCTCGAGAATATCATACAACAATTAGAATGGGATTGAATGGGAGTGAAGATAGATGGTCGGCAACTACACCACCTCTGCTTCGCTGATGACATCTTTCTAATAACACCAAACATTAGCCAAGCGGCACAAATGTTGGCTGGCTTCGACCAAGAACGTGGAAAGATAGGTCTACAACTGAATCTAAAGAAATCTATGTTTATGAAAATGAACTAGTTCCAGAGGCCCCATTCACTCTCAATGGAACAAACATCTTTGAATGCAGCAGTTATGTGTACCTAGGTTGAGAAATCAACATGATGAAAGACCTAAAACCCGAGCTGTGCAGGAGGAAGAGAGTGGCATGGTATGCCTCAAAGGCATCGAAGAAATAGCTAAAAGGACAAAGAACCTCCGGCTCCGGGCACATCTCTTTGACTCTACCGTTCTCCCTGTATTAACATACGCCTCAGAGACCTGGGCCCTACGAAAGCAGGATGAGAATGATATTAGGGTCTCCCCAGAGAGAAATCGAAAGAGCTATGCTTGGAATATCACGCCTCACTCAAGTGAGAGTAGGAATCCAGAGTTCTGACCTCCGTAGCTATTCCAGAATCAGGGATGTTGTCTCATTTGCCAGGCATCGAAAATCAGATGGGCTGGACATGTAATGCGATTTGGAGAGAACCGCTGGACTAGAGCCATTACCGACTGGATCGCACGGAATGTCAAAAGATCACGTGGCCGCCCACCTACAAGATGGTCAGACTTCCTTGTAAAGACCCTGAAGTAACGGTTTGAGGCTCCCCCATATTCCTGAATCAACCAGATGCCACTGGGCTACATTGGCACATGATAGGGTCCAGTGGAAATATTACTGGCGCCCGCTTGAGAAATTGATGAATAACAGGATTCAAGTGATCAAGTTCAATATTATATTGCATATATTATTGTCCTTTTAAGCTTGCTCTACATGAGGAAATCTATCATGTATATAGCAAGAGCTATCCTTGATGTAGTTGAAAAGCTGTTTCATTTCTAAATTGCTTTACAATTGTAACATTATTTATTAGTGATTTTAACATGTAGTGTTTCTACCTTTACGCCCCTAAACAAAATACCTTAGATATATGTTGAGCCAATAATAAAGTCGTGATTTAAAGCTAAAAAATTACGTAGACGTTTGGCCTCACAAAGACAGCATAGAGGATAAGGCTTTTGCCAGGCATTCAGACAAAAAACAAGGCACCATGGTCCCTCAGGCAGAGTGCAAGGAGTCAGCACAACTGAGTAAAGCTCAAACACAAAATTAGTTGACTGAAATCTATTTCTTAACAGTTAATGCTTTATTAATTTTAATGGTGGGTAATAATTTACATTGAAAATTAGTTACATATATTTAAAAACAAATACTAATTGTGTTTCTTACCTGGAATGTAATTATCATATGATCCAAAGTTTGATTTTTGGCTATTAAAAAGGAAAAATAAAATTGTAATTATTATACATGAAATCACTATATCATCATGTTAAATGACTTGAAACTATTAATTAGAGAAATATCCTGAAACCTCAAATCTCTATTGTTATATAAGATTATATATTTATTTTTGAAACATAGAGATAAGCAAATGTGTTTTTAAGAATAAACTTTAGCAGAATAAAGAAAGGTGAATAAAATATTTAAATATCAATGCCCTTTCTTAGAAAAAATTAAACATCAGTATTTAAATTCCTGCTTTAAAACTAAAATACTTGGGCCAGCGCCAATAGCACAATGGGTAGGGCATTTGCCTTGCTGTGGCCAACCCATGCTTGATTCCAAGCATACCATATGATCCCCCAGCTCCACCAGGAATAATTCCTGAGCAAAAAGCCAGGAACAACCCTGAGCATTGCCAGGTGTTACCCCAAAAATAAATAAATAAATAAACAAAAGAATGAATGAATAAATAAAAATATATGAATGAATAAATGAATGAATGAATGAATAAATAAATAATAAAACTAAAAATGTTATCAGGCATGAGTGGCAACCTGGAGATTTGATACTATGTAACTTCAATGTTAAATGTTCATAAATATAATTCTCTTTGCAAAAGTTAGTTTCTTTCTTTGGCACAAATAATATATTTTCTCGACCAGAATGCATTTCGGTTCAATCTTTGAAGTTATACTATTTTTTAACTCTATTATTATAACAATTAGCTGAATACAAGACTGGCTCATGCAGCCATCAATAAATACTAGAGATTATAAGTGACCTCAAGAGTATCCCACCTGCACAGCAGAGCCTGGCAAGCTACCCATGTCATATTTGATATGACAAATACTGGTAACAATTATAGACCTCATTCCCATGACCCAAAGGAATGGTTTGAGGCTCTTTATGTTCCTGGAGTGAGCAGATGCCCTTGTGCTACACTAGCATGCGACAGAACGTATGGAGATGTTACTGGCGCCCGCTCCAGCAAATTGATGATCAACGGGAAAGCAAGTGATACAATTGATACAAGTAATTGCTATTACTTTATATTTTAGTTATAAAAAACTACTATCAGTGTATTACTGTCTTTCCGCTCATCATCAATTTGCTTCGAGTGAGCACCAGTAACATCTCCATATGTCCTGGCTCATGATAGTAGAACCCAAGGGTATATGCTTGCTCAAGGCACATAAAGAGCCTCAAACCATTCCATCAGGTCATGAGAATGAGGTCTATAACTGTTATTGGTGTTTGGCATATCAAATACGACATGGATAGCTTGCCAGGCTCTGCCTTGCAGGTGGTATACTCTTGTAGTCACCACTAATCTCCAGCATTTATTGATGAACCATGTGGCCACAAGTGGCTGTGTGAGCCAGGCTGTGATAGGCCCTTCTGCTGGGTGGAGTTCTAATGAGAGGGGAGTCCAGATGTGGAAAATGGCTGCCATCATGGAGTGGGGTGTCATTTGGCTTCTTGTGAGGCTCTGCTGGGGTGGTGGGCCAGGGCTAGAACCCGCCATCCCTCCCAGGTGCCTTGTGATTGTCTGGGCACAGGGAGAGTGGTAGCAGCTCTGCCCCATGCATGTCTGTGAGGCTAGTCCGAAAGTAGTGTGTGGTCACAAGATTAATATGAAAATAAATTATTTTCAGTCTTTAAAGATAAAGCTCCTCAAGACTTTTGAATATGGTCTAATTAAATTTCCTACTATAAAAGTCATATATGACACTAAGGCACAATTTTTTCTCTTAGTAATAGTTCTTGAATTAAGATCTCTATACATAAATTAGGAAATCAAATAACTTCATCTTAACAGACATCAAATGTAATACTGAAGTCATAAGTATGCCTTTACTTTACATTCACAATTTATTCATTTCAAAATCATTCTCAGTATCTGAGAGAATTAAGTAAGGGAATTTTTTATTGTTTTTCTCTGATATATAATGTTTTTGTAACTGAGAGGGAAATGGAATTAAAACACATCCTAAGTTAAAAATAATGCGATCTCAAATAGAACATTAAGGGACTTTTTAAAGTAAAAATTAAGCATTTTTATTTTTTTTTTATTTTTTTTTCAAACACATTTTATTTATTTATTTATTTAATTATTTATTTATTTGCTTTTTGGGTCGCACCCAGCAATGCTCAGGGGTTTCTCCTGGCTCTGCACTCAGGAATTACTCCTGGCGGTGCTCGGGGACCATATGGGTTGCCGGGATCGAACCCCAGGCCAGCACAGGCCGGCCGCGTGCAAGGCAAACGCCCTACCCGCTGGGCTATCGCTCCGGCCCCAAAAATTAAGCATTTTTTAAAATAAAATTATTGCTGTATTTACAGGTGGATAATAGTTTTTTAAGAAGCCTAACTAAAAATAATTTAAATGAAACATATTCTTAGTCCTTTTTGTAAGTTTAACCAATTTCAACCTAAATACAAAATAATTATCTTTAGTTTTAAAATATTTCTGCTTGTGTGTCTTATAAAATGTGCAATAAATTGAAAGAGAGAGTCTATATAGAATGTGCTTTCTCTTTCAGTTTAAGGGGAAATGTGATTCACAGTTGATGGGTATGTGTATCTCTAGATATTCTACCATTAGGGTGTGGAATTTTGGATGCCATGACAGATGTTTGACAAAAATTGTGATATGGAACTTGGGAAAAATTGTTCTAGCTACTGATGTCTGAGACATTTTTGTATTTGTTAGATGGGTATCTAAGTAAAGGTAATTGTTAATTACTGCATGGTTGGTGTGGGTTTTGTCCTGCTGAGGTACGGTTCTTATATTATGGTGGGATTATTTTTTCACTAGCCTTTTATAATGTTTTGTGTCATTTGGAATAATTTGTCCATGGGACCATTTTCTAGTTCTTGAATATTGTTTTACAAAACTTTTTTATGTCTTGTATATAACATCCAGTATGCGTTACCATTAGTCTTAAAATTCAACTGCTAATCATCTTACAATGTGCAGGACACCCTTTCTCAACTATAACAGATATTTTTGGACTGAAGAGATAGATAGTAGGTAGAATGCCTGATTTGTAGACAGCCAATCAAGGTTCAGTTCCTGGAAATCTGTATGGTTCCCTACACCCCTCAAGGAGTGATCCCTGAGCTCAGAGCCAGGAGTAAATCCTGATGATCACTAGGTGTGGCCACAAAACTGAATAAAATTATCCTACTGAAAATGGTAAGTGACAAGATGATTAATGCTGTACATCAAGGTAAATCCCAGGGCTAAGACAGTTAAGAGACTTTATTGGACCCGGAACTCAAGGGAGAAGAGTCAGAGTGGATAAGAGAATTAGAGACTTAAAATTAAAGAGGTGTTTTTGGTTGATATTTTTCAAAGATCTCAGTTTTAGGCACCCTATTCAGTTTAAGGATGTTGTGAAAATATTTTGCACTTTCCTTACAAGTATGAGGTCTATTTAATATTGGATTAAGGACTTGGTTGACTGATATTACCTGAGTTGGATGGAAAGGCAATATTCCATGAGACTATTGACTGGAATGACTGAGATTTAGATAAATAATCTTATTAAAAATAGAGCTTCAGAAGAAAATGTTCATGAAAAATGAACTAGTTCTTGAGGCCCCATTCACTCTCAATGGAACAAACATCTCTGAATGCAGCAGTTAAGTGTACCTAGGTTGAGAAGTCAACATGATGAATGACCTAAAATCTGAGCTTCATAGGAGGGAAGAGAGTGGCATGGAATGCCTTCAAGAGTATAGAAGAAATACCTAAAAGAACAAAGAAACTCCAGCTCCAGGCACATCTCTTTGACTCCACCATTCTCCCTGCATTAACATACGCCTCAGAGACCTGGGCCCTACGAAAGCAGGATGCGAATGCTATTCAGGTCTCCCAAAGCGGAATCAAAAGAGCTATGCTTGGAATATCACGCCTCACTCAAGTGAAAGAAGGAATCTGGAGTTCCGACATCTGTCAATGATTCAGAGTCAGGGATGCTATCTCGTTTGCCAAGATACCAAAAATCAGATGTGCTGGACATGTAATGTGATTTGAAGATGATTGTTGGACCAGAGCCATTACTGACTGGATCCCACAGGATATCAAAAGATCACGTGGCCACCCACCTACAAGATGGTCAGACTTCTTCATCAAGACCCTGAGGGATCGATTTGAGGCTCTTCATATTCCTAAAGCAACCAGATGCCATTGGACTACACTGGCACGTGATAGTGTGAAATGGAAATGTTATTGGCACCCGCTCAAGCAAATCGACGAATAATGGATGTCAAGTTATCAAGTGAATCTTATTAAAGACATGTGGGGAAAGGAAAAACAAAATTTAAAGAGGATAGTTTCCTTTATCAGTTGCAGGCTCCTAATCATGACATAGAACTGCAAAGGTTCTGCTATTGAATTTGGGTTATCTCACTTTTTTACCAAAGGGTTAGTACTCTTGACCCAGACTTAATTAAATTTGATAGGACTCATGACAAAACAAAGTACATATCACATGCAAATACAGACTCAAATTATCCATAACAATTCCATAAATTTCTAAATAGCCCAAAAATGAAAGTAGTTTCCTAAATAAGAACTATGAATTATTATATTTGATATTTTCCAGATACAGTAAAATTTAAAATGAAGATTCACATTGGAAAATACTTATTCAAGGTCATTTTTATATTTTAATGAATGAATGAGCTATGTAAGTGGATTAAACAAGCTATGATGTTGCTAATGGAGAGATATCTCTGTTAAGTACATTATCTCTAGCTTATCAATGGCATAATAAAAACATAGCAGACATCTCTTTACACAAAAGAAAATAAATTTAAGCTAAACAAGAGCATTTCAGCTATTTTTAACACTTAAAATTTGACAAGAGAACTTACAATCTTGGTACAGACATTTCCCCACCTATGGTTTACCAGGACTTAAGCATTGTAAATTTAAATTAGTGATGTTTACAGGTGACATCATAAAGAGCCTAATAGTGTTGGGAGTTAAAGGTAAAAACAAGAGAAGGTACTTAGTTTGGTGTTCTCTAATATTCAGTATAAGATTGGTATTTACTTGTATAAATTATTACGAACTAAATATAAATGAGAGTTTAAGAATCTCTTTATTAGAAATATGTTTTATTTTCACATTGTTTTTAATTTAATGACTTATTCAACTAGAGAATTTCATTTGTCAAGTCCAGTTGAATCTTAACCCCCTTTAATTTGTCATTTTTTCAATTCTTGATAATTTGAATCACTTTTTTCCATTTGAATCTTAAAGATTATTCATAGATAGAAGAATTTAAAGAATTTGGGGGGATAATTTTAATTATTTTGTTAATTTCCTATGGTACTTCTTGTAATTTATCCCTTTTATATCTGATCCTAATTATTAGCCCCCCAGTATAGCTATTGTTTGTCAATCTTCTTTATTATTTTAAATAATCAAATCATAGTTTCATTTATTTTATTATATTTTTTGTTTTATTATTTATGTTTATTTCATACTCCTTTCTCAATTACAAAAGATCTTCCTTCTCCTGTCTTGATTTCATTATTGCTTTCTGATTTAGTTATTTCAGTTACTTGAATTTTACTCCTTTCTTGATAAAGCCTATATTGCAATGAGCCTACTGTTTAGTACTGCATGTTAATGGTCCACTATATATGAACTATGTAATAAAAAACTTGACATTCAATTTGTTCAATATATAAAATTTACATCATAAAACCAATGATGAAACAATAAACTGTGATAAAGATATAAGTAGAAATAAACTTTAAAATGTAAAGGCTTATAACCTTATAATGTGCTAATTATCATAATTATATACCAAAATTAAAATATAGCAGTTTTCTCTTACAAGTTTTTAATCATCTGAGTTGTTACTACTTGCTAACAATTTACATGCAACATCTGCTAAAGTGACATTTGATATTCTTTCTCCAAGAAAGTATGAGTAGCTAAATCACATTTAAGCATAGACATTACTTGTGGATGGAAAAAGAAAAAATTGTACTCAAGATTAGTATTTGTCACAAGTCTTTTCCTCTCTCCCACGTGATTGGATATATCCTGTCTTCATTCTTATTTTCGTATTTTTTACTATTGAGATCCTCATTAACTCAGTATTTTTATAGTGACATCTTGTAAAGATTTCAAATGTTTGAATTTTTTTAGTCTTCTTTGCTTTTGAAAAAATAAAGGCTTCTTTGCTTTTCCTGTTTTTATTAAGATGTGATTCACAAAGTTGTTCTTAGTAGTGTTGTTTCAGGAATATAATATTTCAACACCAATCCCACCACTTACATCCCCTTCCTTTCATCAGTGTCCTGAGGTTCTCTGCCACCCCATGCTTGTCCCCTTGGCAGCATATAACGTATTTATTTTTAAATATATTTATAAATACGTAAATAAAGAAAACATTTCTAATATACAGATATTTTAAACTCTCATTTATGTTTAGAGATAATAATTATACAAGTAAATAACAATAATAATATTGCTTGCTTCAACAAAACTTAAAAATGGTAATGGAATTATCAGAAATAAGTCAACAAAAAAGTTATTTTGTTGTGATTTATTGCTATATGATTTAACTTCTGTAAATAAATTCCAGATTTTTATAAATATAACTTTGATTTATCAATTATATATTATGAAATATGTTTAATATATTAAATATAAATATAAGTTATATTTCTTTATAAATACAACTTCCAGATTTATTTATAAATATTTATAAATTTATAAATATAACTTCTATAAATAAATTATTTGGTACAATATATTATGCTGGTTATTCTAATATACAAAACTAAGTTTTCAACACTGGAATCTAAAATACATTGCATTAAATTCATTTTCTACTTGGGTCTTATTGCTCCAATCATTATGTCTTCCCTGTCATAAATGAAGCTGTTTTTGTCTTTTTTACTTACCACAGTGTCAGGCATAAAACACATTTATTTTATATTTTGGTCCTTAAAGCTTAAAAGAATAACAAATAGAATTATTAGTCCATTTGGATGGTTAATTTCTATGTTTTTAACCTTTCTTAAGTAGAACACAACCATATACACCATTCTTCAGTGCCACACTCAATACTTCGTGATGAGAATCTTCTCCTGCCTCTAAAGGAGTTCTTTTAATGATTGTTACAAAACTGGCTTCAAGACTATGAATTCCCTAAGCTGTTGCCTGTCCATGAAGCTCTGTGAGTTCCTTCAGGTCTAAATAATAACCTTCAGATCTGAAAGCAAGAAGAAAGCATTCTTGCTGAGTGTTCATTTCATCTGTTGGGTGGAGATCTAACGAGCTGCGGAGTGTGGATGGTGAAGATCGCTGCCAGCAAGGTGTGGAGGTTTCTCTGGGCTCTTCCGAGGCTCCATCGAGATGGTGGGCTCGGGCTGGAAGTTGCTCTCGTGGTCCATGGAATGCAGGGAGTTCAACAGGGAAAGCTGGTTTCTGCTCTGCCGGGTGTATCTGTGTCTGTGGCTCAAGCATTCCTGGGCTTGAAATACTCTCTTCTGAAGGGGGAGTCTCTGCAGGGTGGGTCCTTGTAGGATGGGTTTCTGACAAGCCAGGCTGGAGACTGGATTAATCTGTTCAGTGGACTTCTTACTAGCTGCGGAGTGTGGATGGTAAAGATCTCTGCCAGCAAGGTGTGGGGGGTTCTCTGGGCTCTTCCGAGGCTCCATCAGGATGGCAGGCTCGGGTTGGAAGTTGCTCTCTTGGTCCATGGAATGCAGGGGAAAGCTCTGCCAGGTGTATCTGTGTCTTAAGATCTCCACCCAACAGATTAATCCAGTCTCCAGCCCTGGTTGTCAGAAACCCAGCCTACAAGGACCCACCCTGCAGAGAACCGCCCTTCAGAGGAGAGTATTTCAAGCCCAGGAATGATTGAGTCACAGACACAGATACACTCAGCAGAGCAGAAACCAGCTTTCCCGCGTATAATCGCACAGCAGCCGCTGCGATTTACCTCCAAATTGCTGTGAATATTCTACCCACCCCTCTGAGAGAGCCCCACAAAGTAATGAGAGTATAGCACACTCACGGCAGAGCCTGGCAAGCTGTCCGATGCATGTAGGATATGCCAAAAACAGTAACAAAAATGTTTATTTTTCTTACCCGAAAGAGCCCTTAATATGGCAGCAGTAAGAAAGGAGAACAAGCAGTGCCTGATAAAATTTCACGGCCATCCTAGGCTGCCAAAACGAAGAAGGACTAAAATGACTGTCTGTATTTTCAATGCACATACGCTGGCATCAGAAGCATATATTGAGGATCTGATGGTGAAAGCGACAAAGATCAAGTATGACATCATTAGTCTGACTGACACGAGGAGGCGTCAGTTGCATCATCTGTATTTGACACCGGAGAAGAATTGTTCCTTGGAACATGCGACGAAAGAGGCATCGGTGGCGTTGGTGTCCTTGTCAACATGAACATGGTCGCCAACATTGATTCAAGCGGCACAAATGCTGGCTGACTTTGACCGAGAATGTGGGATTGAATGGGAATGAAGATAGATGGTCGGCAACTACACCACCTCCACTTCGCTGATGACATCGTTCTAATAACACCAAACATTAGCCAAGCGGCAAAAATGCTGGCTGGCTTCGACCGAGAATGTGGAAAGATAGGTATACAGCTGAATCTGAAGAAAACTATGTTCATGAAAAATGAACTAGTTCCAGAGGCCCCATTCACTCTCAATGGAACAAACATCTCTGAATGCAGCAGTTATGTGTACCTAGGTAGAGAAGTCAACATGATGAATGAACTAAAACCTGAGCTGCTCAGGAGGAAGAGAGCAGCATGGAATGCCTTCAAAGGTACTGAAGAAATATCTAAAAGGAAAAGAAACTTCGACTCCAGGCACATCTCTTCGACTCCACCGTTCTCCCTGCATGAACATATGCATCAAAGACCTGGGCCCTACGAAAGCAGGAAGAGAATGCTATTCGGGTCTCCCAGAGAGGAATCGAAAGAGCTTTGCTTGGAATATCACACCTCACTCAAGTGAGAGAAGGAATCCGGAGTTCTGACCTCCGTCGCTATTCCAGAATAGGGATGCTGTCTCATTTGCCAAGGCATCAAAAATCAGATGGGCTGGACATGTAATGCGATTTGGAGACAATTGCTGGACTAGAGCCGTTACTGACTGGATCCCATCGGATGTCAAAAGATCACGTGGCCATCTACCTACAAGATGGTCAGACTTCCTTGTAAAGACCCTGAAGGAATGTTTGAGGCTCTTCATATTATTGAATCAACCAGATGCCACTGGGCTACATTGGCACGTGATAGGGTCCAATGGAAATGTTACTGGCTCCGTTGGAGTAAATAGCTGTATAACAGGATTCAAGTGATCAAGTGATCAAGTTCATTTCATTGAGTTTTTCTTCTATATCCTTACATATTTTTCGGGCTTGTAGAGTCCCATTCAATATATCTATTGTTCATTTTAGGTACTTAATTTTGTGCATATGCTCCTTTTGTGATCTTTGTGCTTTCAATATTCTGTCTGACTATAACTTTAGATTTTGTCATTTTGATTATAGTTTATTAGATATTTTCTAATGCAGTCTATTTTCACTGGAACCTTTAAGGACTCTTAGATCTCAGTGTCTTTAATATCAAGTCTGGCGAGTTCTTATTGGTGATTTCTTTAACTGTTGTTTCTTCACATTTGCCTTCCAGTTTTTCAGGGACTCCAATATTTCTTATAGTGTTCATTTTTACCTCTTCGTATATTTCTTGGACATATTGTTCATTTCTTTCTGGGCTGTTTCCCACTTCAGTTTCCTAGCAATTTCCTTCTTATTTTGGAGTTACTCAATCTTTTGTTTATTTTCTGTTTTTCTACTGTTTAAATCTTCTAAACAGCTTTACTTTTCAATATAATCTACCATGTTCTTCCTTTCTGTCATTTTTGACTGTAGTAGTTTTTTTTTAATTTTGACTTATACTTTCTTGTACTTTGCTAACTATATGTGCTACTGTTGCTTTAATTCCTTAAACATCCTTATCATAATATCACTAAAAACACTATGTGGGGATTTACTGGTGTTGCTTATATGCCCAGTGATATTATTTTCACTCACTGAATTTGATTGGTTTCTTTGTGTTTTCTCCAAGATCTTCTAGTGTTCTTGGAGTGAGACTTTATAGTTACCCCTCACCCCCAAGATGGTAAGGAATTAACTATAGATTGAACTCTGCCTTCTCAGTCTATGATGGAGTAGCAAACAAAAAGTCAGGAAGGCTCCTATAATACAGACCAAGTCAGAGATGGAGGCCATGAGTCCCAGGTTTGGGTGTGTGTGTGTGTGTGTGTGTGTGTGAGGGTACAAAGTGTTATGCTTTCTGTTGGAGCTCTGCCTCCCAATTGGGATAGGCCTAGTGATGTTGGCCAGAGGCAAGCTTCTCCTGGGATGGTGGTGTAGACAGTAAGGCTAGCCTTTTTTTTTTATAATCAGTACACTGTTTTTTATATCAGTACACTGTTCAGGAAAGATATTTATTATGGTTTAAGTCTTTGAGACTATTGACTTTTGTGTCCCAGCTAGCATGTGGTCTGCTCTCAAGAATTTTTCATGCCTACTTAATAGAAATCTGTACTGGAATTTTTTAGTGGTGGAAAGTTCTGTTAATTTTTCATTTAAAGTTCCTTTTGCTTTTTTCCCCTGGTTGATGTGTCCAATGATGAAGTGCAGATCCAAAGTCTTGAACTGCTATTAAATTGAAATTAATTTTTTATATTTTTAAGACCCTTTCCTTTGGCTCACATATGTTGATGCAGATTATGTACTTTTACTATATTGATCCCTTTATTATATAATTACTTCTTGTCTCTTGCTTTTGCACTCTTAAATCTATTATGCTTTATATAAATATGTCTTTCCCAGACTTTATTTTTGTTGTTGGGAATTCTGCTGATATTGTGTGCTGTTCTGTGGACCTGACAATTCTCTGCTCTGACCAGGGGTTTGGTGCCCAGCTGCAGTGGTGTCTGGGGATCAGCAGAATCACTCTGGTTACTCCTCATAATCTACCACGGATGGACAGCATTGCTTGAACAACAGTGTGTTTTCAGGGATTAAACTTAATTTATATTCTACACATATGCTTTACCACTTGAGACATCTTCCTGTTCTTAGTCTTTATTTATGCTACCATTTACTTGTGTAACTAGTGTTTCAATCTTTGCTGCTGATCTTTTATTTTCTGTTATTGAAATTCAAGCAGGTCTCATAAGCATCAGAAGATTAGGTTGGGTTCTGGATGTGTTCAATTACTTATCTCTCTCACTCTCACTCTTGCTCTTTCTCTCTCTCTACTAAAGAGTTTGGGGTATTGCTATTTCATAACATTATTTATATAAATGAATGTTAGTGTTTTTGTCAACCTTCCAGTAAGTGCTGATAGGGCTGAAGGCCACTCCTGTTGATATTTAGCATGGCTGTGTAGCTGGCAACTTCAATCTCAGGTTCACCAGTGCCCCCAAACTCTAAGACCCTACCTGGAGGTGATTTCAGTCACTAGAATTACACCTGTTTGTGCTGGGGTTTGGGTTAGCATGCTCCCTCTCCTAGGAATCAAAATCAAGGCTCATACAGGCCAGGCATGTGCTCCAGACCTTTATGCCTCTGTTATGACATAAAGAGACTAGTTATGTCTCGGGCCCCATTTTTCTATATAGGTTCACAATGTCTCTGTTCTTTTTCCTTTTAATTCTTTCATTATATTTTGATAATTTCCTTCTGTGCAGTGATCAGGTGTCATTATCCATTTCTTGTTTTTTCTTTGAATATTTGTCCATCTAGAGGTTTACATGTAAAATTTTATGGTTATATTCATTTAAATATGAATCAATTAAATATTAATCCTCCAATATTAGTCTCTTCTACACTTTATGGCTTTAAATTTCTATGCTAACTCAACATGTTTTTTTTCTTTCATGCAATTCTTTCAATATTTATTGCTAACCTCATACTAACTTGAATTCTTTAGTTACCATTTTTAAGAAAAGCTTTTATCTCCCATTAATTGATTGATATGGCTAAATTAATTTATTCCTGGTTGAAGATATTTGCCATTCAACTCTGAACATTCATACTATTCTTTTCTGCTGTGTAGAGTTACAGATGAGAAATATAGTGTAAATATTATAAATTCCTTTAAATAAACTACTTGTGCTTTTTGCTGATTTTTTAATTCTATTTCTACCTTTGGCTTTTTATGTTTGATAATAGTGAGCCTTGTGCAACTGAGTTTATTTTATTTCATTTGTAACTCTTTTTTGCTTACAAGACATAGGTATATGCTTCATTCCTCACTTAAGGAAATATTTTATTATTTCTTCAACTAAGAACTATACCTTCTCTTTATTATTTTTGGGATCGCTGTGATACAGTGATTATATTCTGTTTTCTTCTAAATCTTGTATGGTATCATCATATTTTTTCATAATGAAGGTAGTTAAATGGGCAAGAGAACATGTCTTTAACATAGGAAGTTCAAGATCAATCCCTAATACTGCTCAGTCCCTGAGTTCATGGGGCAAGACTGGAAAGGATATTCAAACAATAATAAGGGTATCACTCCCTATCATTACTGTCAGATAGTCTCTCAAGACTGATCAAAATTTTCTTTTTATTTCTCTCTTTTTTGGTGTGAACATATACAGCAGTTCTTAGGATTTACTCCTGACACTGTGCTCAGGGGACTGACCGTATGTGGTGTCAGGGTTTGCACCAGAGCAGGCTGCATACAAGGTAAATCTCTTTATCTCAATTCCAGAGTCCCCAAACCTTTTTATTTTTATTCTTCTTTGACTGTTCCTTGAGTTCACTATTTTGATCTTAATTTTGTTACTATCTGCTAATAAGCCCCTCTCTTATATGTTTGTTGATATGTGTTTATTTCATTTTCTCTATTATCTAAATTTTACCTGTTAGATTTTTCTTAAAATCATTTTTTCTTTGCTGAAATTCTCACCCACTGGTTTTCTCAGTGAGCATTTCTCTGATTATTGCTCTGAAATCTTTAAAAGGGAGTTTAGAAGTTCTTGATGTACTGTGGTTCTTTAGTTGTCTTAAGCTACTAGTGCAGTGGATTCTTTCATTTACTCACTAAGACTGATGCTATGCAATGCTACAGGTGAGAATCTGTGTTCAAGTAGTCCTGGATAGAGATTGGTGTTCATATAACAAATTCTGTCAGGACTAACATGGAATTTTCAGTAATTTGTCCCATAGAAACTATAGCAAAAGGATTTCAGCAGTTGTCTAATATTTCCAGTTTCTTGTGCTTGGTCCTGGTGGGTAAAAACAAACGCTGATGGGGGGTCTTATGAAGACATGATTTTTTTTTCTTTTTCTTATCTTCCAGCTCCTTTTTATCCCTAAACTAGGTGCTTTGATGCCTAGCAAAGCTTTTTCTAACTTTATTAATTTCTGTCTGAAAATTTAGAAGACTCACTCGAATTAGGAAAAGCTAAAGCAGACTAATCAAAGGCCTGCACTTTGAGACTGTGAGAAGTTTGAGAGAAATAACCATATTACATTTTCTTAGTTTTGATTGGACCAAGAAGGAACTCAGTGAATACCTTTCTGTTGATAAGGACACCAGGGACTGACTATCCAGTATTCTCCAGTGGAGACTTCTTGACCGAGCCCTTTCTGTCCCAATCAACTTCCTCTTCATTATTGTACTGTAAAATAAACTTTCCCAATGATGTTTCCCTACCATTTTCTGTTCATGTAATGCATTTTCATTGTATGTTATTTAATTACTCATTCTCACTCTTCTCCCTTATGAATTTAAGGGAGTTAATTTAGTTTACTGAGAAACTCTGTGAATTTTGCTGAGAAACTCCTAGTGATATTACCTCACCATTTCTCTGTTGTGCATCACCCAAGCTCCTATTGCCCTGCATTTCTACTTAATTTGGTGGATGTCCTTGGAAACTTAAATGGTTTTGATGCAATAACCCTCTTTATTCTGTTTAGCAGCTCCTGTGCCTTTGCAGGTGGTATACCTATTTTAGTGCAAAGTTAATATAGAAACTCTAATATTTATCTAAATCTTTTATGTTATACATTTCACTTCTTGTACATTTGTGATTTGTGCAGTTTTAATTTGACTAGTTTTATTTTATTAAGGGTATGCCCTTTTCCATGTTACATGATTTTTTTTTTAACTGCTAGTTCACCAGAGTTTCTAGTTATTGTAATCGGAAAATTCAGTTTAAAGTAATAGCAATATATAATGGCATATCTTCAAATTACTTAAAATTCATATAATTCCTAACACATTTTTGGAAGGATGCAGATTAACAGATCATCTAATAATAATAATTATAATAATAATAGTAATAATAATAATAATGTAGGCTTTTTATGAAACCATTTAACATTTATTAAAGTAGATTTTATTGTATTCTAGACCCAAGTTCTTTAAAGCATTTTGATATAAACATTAATATATGACTACCAAATAACATGAAAATATTACAAAATATTTTTACTGGTTAAAATTGAAGACAAAATAAATGTTTATAAATAACAATATATTTATAGAAAGTAAAGTATTATAGGCAATAAAACATTTAATGTCACAAACAATTAAATACAAATATATAATACATTAAAAATTAATTTGACAAAGAACTGGGGTACAAGAAGAACATGATAGGATTGTGAAGGGTGATACCGATCATGGGTATTATTTGCCTGACCTATTATTAACAGTACTATAAATCATGGTGTCAAAATTAAAAATAACCAATTAATACAAAAATAGGAGCTTCAAATCCTTTCTTGTTTTCTGGTAGATAGAAAATGGTACCTTAATAGGGAAAAATTGTCATAGAAGTAAATACTAGCTTCATATTACAAAATATATTCTTTATCATTGTGGAGTTATACTAGAAATTAATTGCAAGTTATTTAGAATTTATTAAATAACTGAATTTTAATTAAATAAAATTGTCCTAAAGGGTCAAAGATAAAAATGAAGCTATTGTTACTGAGTTTGTAAATATGGTTAACTTCAGATTTTAAGAAAACTTTATCTGAAGACCTTTGATGCCTTTTCAATCTATGAGCTCACATTCCTCATGGATTTGACACATAGACCTCTCTGTGAGCTGCAGAATTTTCTTTCATTAAACTGATGTGTCCTGTTTCAGAAAAATCTAGAGGGACATGACTCAATACATATTTGTTGAATAAATTCATAAAGTTAAAATGGTATCAATCATGATATAAATAATCAAATACTTAGGTATAGGTCTTTATCCATTCTCTTTTGCATCACAACGAGAACTAAAAGTAGCACTCAGGGTTCGGAGCGATAGTCCAGCGGGTAGGGCATTTGCCTTGCACGAGGCCGGCTTGTGCTGGCCCAGGTTCGATCCTTGTCATCCCATTTGGTCCCCGAGCACCGCCATGAGTAATTCCTGAGTGCAGAGCCAGGAGAAACCCCTGAGCATTGCCTGGTGTGACCCAAAAAAGCAAAATAAATAAAGAAAAGTAGCAGTCAAATTGATTTGTTACACCGTTGTTCAATTGTTTAAAAAGTGTTTATCAAGTCTCATAAACTAATATTTAATGATGTTAGATTGAGTGAATTTTGACATATTGAAGTCAAAGTTGATCCCAAAGAAAAAGCTATGCTTAAAATGCTGACTAGTTTAAATCAGTAATGAAAGATCTATTCATCCACAAAAATAGATAAAACTAATTATCTCTAAGAATATTAGATTTTTAAATTATTGTTTAATATACTGCATTCTATTTATGTATACCTATTCTCTAATCAATTATGCTTTCAGTTAAATCCTTTGAGTCTGACATATTCTTCTAACATGAATCAAAATCACCTGGAAGTCTTAATAAATACTAATCATAGGGATTCAACTATACCTCATGATTCAATTGTTCTCTGGTAGTGCTTATAGATTTAACAAGTCCCAGGTGAATATAAAGTTTCTGGTCAATGGACTCCAGTTTAAAAATTATTGCTCTTGACATATTGTTATAATTTTCTAAATAAAATAATCTTGTTATAAGAAATTATTGAAGTGAGTAGTTATTTTAATTATATTTAAACATGTGCTCTCCCTGTGCCCAGCCCCCTCATGAGGTTCCGGGAGGGATGGCGGGTTCTAGCCCTGGCCTACCACCCTAGCAGAGCCTTGCAACAAGCCAGACATCCCCCCACTCCATGAGAGCCACCATTTTCCACGTCGGGACTTCTCTCTCGTCAGAACTCCACACAGCAGATGAGCCTATCATGGTCATGCAGTTCATCAATAAATTCTGTATTTAGAGGTAACTATAAGAGTATGCCACCCGCATGGTAAGCCTGGCAAGCTACCGTGTCGTATTTGATATGCCAAATACCAGTAACAATTATACTAGGTTAGTCCCATGACTTAATATAATGGTTGAAGCTCTTTATGTTCCTGGAGCAAGCAGATGCCCTTGGGCTCTACTAGCATAGACAGGACATATGGAGATGTCACTGATGCCCACTCGAGCAAATCAATGATGAGCGGGAAGATAGTGATAGTGATAGTGATAAACATGTGACAGATACATAGTGATAAATCACATTTTACTTGTGGAAACTTATGCCTCTTTTCCGCTCTAAAAGTGCACATACACAATTTATTTCAGAATTATATCTCATAAGTAACATCCTGTAAGATGGAAATACAGATAAGAATTTTTAGTTTGTCCTTAATTGATTTTATATTCTTACAAGACATCAAGAGAATACAAATGCCGCTGTATAAACAGATTATTATTGGTGACATTTATCCATAAATCATTATTTAGCTTAGAAAATTATCTAAAGTGCACAGTTAGGAGTTTGGTTTTCCTCCTTGGTGCCTAGATATAAATTTAATTAGCTTCAATTTTTTATCCATTATAAAATTTTTTGCTTACATAAGTGACAATGAGTGAAAAATTACCTACAATATGTCTAAGAATATAACAAAAATGGATTGTTGGGGTATCTTGCTGTATCAAGTATAAAAAATTTGTGAGAGAAACGAGAGAACAAAATGTGTTGCACTGAGAATTATTTTAGTTAATATTTACAATCTATGTTCCCAATACTTTTCCAAGTATTATTTTCAAATCTAGTTTAAATGCACATAGCTTCATTTTCTTCTTGTGGTATCTTATAAACTATTTAATAATATTTGACACTTTTTCTCCAAATATCTGTCAAATCTTTGTATTGTATAACAAACTTTTTTTTCTGAGTACGGGATATAGGGAAACCAATTTTGGTTAGATGATTTTTTATTATTTAATTAATTTTTTATTGAATCACAATGAGGGAGATACACAGTGATAAAGTTGTTCATGATTGGGTTTCAGTTTTGCAATGTTCCATCCCTTCACCATCATATATTTCTCACCATCAGTTCCCCCCCATGTCCTCTATTGCATGCATCTATGGCAGGTATCTCTCTTTCTCTCTCTCTCTCTCCCTTCTCTCTCCTCTTCCTCACTCCCATTCCTTTTGAACATTATTGCTCGCGATAGATAGAGATGCTAAAAGGTTATCAGGTATGTCCCTTTACCTACTTTCAACATTCAATTCCTATCCAAAATGATCATTCCCACGTATCATTGTCACACTGATCCCTTCTGTATTCTTACTGCCCTTCTCTCCCCAGGCACTATATGGCAAGTTTGCAAAAATTGGCTAGTCCTCCCTTGCCCCTGCTTGTCCTGCCCTTGGATATTAGTCTCAAGCCATGTACTTATTTTTTAATCTCACAAATGAATGCAGGCGTTCTACATCTGTCCCTCTACTTCTGGCTCATTTCATTCAACATGGCATTCTCTATATCCTTCCATTTATAACCAAATTTTATGACTTCATTTTTCCTAATGGCTACATGGTACTCAATTGTGTGTGAATAGAGCTGCAGTGAACATAGAAGTGAAGATGATGTTTCTGCTATGTGTTTTGGGGCCTGTAGGGCATATTCTGAAAAGTGGTATTGCTGGGTCAAATGAAAGCTCAGTTTCATTTTAAAGAATGTCCATATTTTTCCAAAAACGATGACCGGTTAACATTCCCACCGACAGTGAAGCAGAGTTCCTTTTCGCCACATCTGTGCCAGCCCACCCTCCTTGTTCTTGTTCTTTTGGAAGTGTGCCAGTCTCTGTGGAGTAAGATGATATCTTGTTGTTATTTTGATTTGCATCTCCTTGTTGAATAATGATGTAGAGTGCTTTTTAATGTTCCTTTTGGACATTTGAATTTCTTCTTTGAGGTAATTACTCATTATCTCTCCCCATCTTTGATAGGATTGGATGTTATTTTCTTGTAAAGTTCTACTACTGTCTTATAAAGCATTGAATTTAATCTTTTATCAGATGGTTACTAGATAAATAATTTTCCACATTCCATTGCCCATCTTTGTATCCAAGACACCCCTGCTTTTAATGTGCAGAAGCTTCTTAGCTTTATATAGTCCCATTTGCTTATCTTTACCTCCACTCTATTAGTCAGATGCTTATAGTGTCAATGCCATGGAGGGTTTTCCTAGGTTTTCTTCCATGTACCTTTTGGACTTGTGTCTGATGTTGAGGTTTAATTCACTTTGATCTGACTTTTTGTGCATGAAGTTAGAAAGAAGTCTGAGTTCACTTTTTTACATGTAGCTGCCCAATTCATGACTGGGATGAACCCAGAGTCATGGCAGAGCCTGGCAAGCTACTCATGGTCTATTTGATACGCCAAAAACAATAACAATAATGAACCTCATTCCCAATGAAAGGGGACATTACTGGTGCCCACTCAAGCAAATTGGTGAACAATGGGAAGACAGTGACAGTGGCAGTGACAGCTGCCCAGTTTTCTGAGCACTGTTTGTGGAAGAATGTTTCCTTTGTTCACTTCATATTTTTGTTCCTTTATCAAAGCTTAAATGATCATATATTGATTTGTAGCAGGACATTCAACTTTATTACATAGGTCTGCTGGTCTGTCTTTATTTCGATATCAAGCTCTTTTACTTACAACTGCTTTGTAGTTCACTTTGCAATTGGGGGAAGTGATGCCCCTTTCTTCTATTTCTCAAGGATTACTTTGTCTATTCCTGGGAGTTTATTGTTCATTATGAATTTCAGTCTCTGAACCAGAGACTCTCAGACATGGGGCGGAGTTACTACTTGCTCTCCCTGTGCCCAGCTGCTCATGTGCCGGGTTCTAGCCCTGGCCTGCCACCCCAGCACCTCATAACAAGCCAGACCACCCTCCCCTACTTCATGTGGCCCGCCATTTTCCACATCCGGACTTCCCTCTCGTCACAACTCCACCCAGCAGACCAGAATATTACAGCCTGGCTCAAGGGGCCACTAGCGGTCGAACTGTTCATCAATAAATGCTTTATTTAGAGGTGACTAAAACAGTATGCCACCCTCACGGCAAGCCTGGCAAGCTGCTCGTGTAGTATTTGATATGCCAAATACCAGTAACATTTATATTAGGTCATTCCCGTGACCTAATATAATTGTTTGAGGCTCTTTATGTTCCTGGAGCAAGCGGATGCCTTTGGGTTCTACTAGCATGAGACGGCACATATGGAGATATTACTGGTGCCCGCTGCAAATAGATGATTAACGGGAAGATAGTGATAGTGATATGAATTTCAGGAGTGTTTGGTCAATTTCTTTGAAAAATGCTATGGGTATCCATAATGCTTTGGGGGAATATTGCCATTTTGACACTGTTAATTCTTCTGATCCATGAATTGTATCTCTACTTCTTCATGTCCTCTTTAATTTTTTGTAGCAGCATTTTATAATTTTCTTTTCACAGGTCCTTTGTCTCCTTAGTTAAGCTGATTCTAGGTACTTGATTTTCTGAGGCTCAAATGTGAACTGGATTTTATTTTTAATATCACTTTATTCTCTTTCATTTTTTGCATATGGGAAAGCTGTGGAATTTTGGGTATTGATTTTGTAATCTTCCACTCTACTATATAAATCTATTGTCTCTAGGAGAGGTTTAGGTAGAGTCTTGGATTTCCTATGTATAATATCATGTCATCTGAAAATATTGGGAGCTTGACATCTTCCTTTTCCTATCTGGATGTCTTTGACATCTTTTTTCTTGCCTAACTGCTATGGCAAATACTTCCAGTACTATATTGAATAGAAGTGGAGAGAGTGGGCAACCTTGTCTTGTGCCTGATCTTGAAAGGAGACTTAGCATCTATTTGCATGGTCATATGACTTTTATTTATTCCTTTTGTTGACATGATACATAAAGTTGACTGACTTGAGAATGTTAAACCTTACCTGCTAGTTACTTGCGAATGTTAAACCTTACCTGCTTGCGAATTTTAAACCTTACCTGATAGTCATGGCATATGATCGTTTTGAGTCATTGGATTCTGTTTGCTAGTATTTCTTTAGGATCTTTGCACAAAGAACGAGAGTGAGAAACTTAGTAAATCAAACCAGAAATAAAAGGGGAGGACATCACAACAGAAACTAACAAACATTCAAAAGATCATCAGAGATTATTTTGAGAATCTGTATGCCATGAAACAAGAGAACCTAGAAGAAATTGATAAATTTCTGGATTCCTATAAACTCCCAAAGCTGAACCAAGAAGATTTGGAATACCTGAACAGAACTACCATTATTGAGGAAATTGAAACCATAATCAAAATTCTACCTCCAAAAAAGCACAGGCCAAATGGATGCATTAGTGAATTCTTCTTGAAAGAGGCCCTACTGCCATTCCTCTTTAGACTTTTCCAGGAAACTGAAGAAACAGAAACACTCCTAAACAGTTTATATTAGGTAAGCATCACCCTGATAACCAAAAGCAGAGACACTACAAAAGAAAAAAAAAGGATTACAGGTCAATATCCTTGATGAACACATATGCAAAGATCATTTGTTAAAGGATTATATGGACCCAGTTTATTTACTCAACTAACAAACATCTATTGAATTTCAGTTGAAAAATCATGTATCCATTATTTATTATTTTAAATATTGGTAATATATTAATTTCCTTGATTCTACTAGTATTGAGAAACGTGGAAGTAATTAGCAGTAATTTTGAGAAAAATATTAAGATGAAAGGGTAAAAATAAAATCAGGATGAGAGGCTGAGGAAACAGCTCAAGTGATAAAGTATGTGCTTAGCATGCAGGCTCCTTGAGTCTTATCCCCAGCAGAAGTACTCTGGTGTGGCTCTATAATCCAACTAAATATTAAAATCATCAGAAATTTATCTTACATGTTTACTTCCAAGTAAAACTGTGCAACTGTTTACAGTTTTATTCCAAATATTATCCCAATTTCCTACAGCAATATTGGATGCTATTACAGATTGAGGAGCTGTGCTCTAGTAAGGTAACATTAAACTCCATCTTGCTCCTCAGTAAAGTATTTCTTATAATCTTCCTTGCTTGGTCTTTACCCAGGGGATGTTTTCATTCAGTTGGTTTGATGTTAAACCAGGTTCAGTTATGGATGGGGAAAGGGTGGCAAAAATAACAGAACAGGCTCTCTGAGAACAATCCCGAGGCTTATCAGGCCCACACACTCCTCTTGCCCCTAGAAAAGAGACACACAAAGCTATAATGGCAGCTCCCACAGAAGGACCTTACATTTCTCACAAGAAGCAGGTGATCAGGCCCTCTGAGGCACCATTAACCACCGACACCAGCCAGCTTGAATGGCCTGGAGAGAGAACTCCTTCATGTTCAACTAAAAACATTAATTTCTTTGAAATTATTTTCGCAGATTCCGAAGACATGAAACAACAACAGTAAAAACATTTTCTTCTTGCATAAACTTGAGTCTTTTTAGATTGGCATTAATCACCTAGTAATGATAACATAACTTCTTGAATCTTAAAGTAGCTAGTACCAAACTTTGGTTTCATAACAATTCTGGGATCTTCAGCAATGTTATATATTTAGATTGTTTATATAGCAGTGTTTATTGCTTGGTGCTATTCAAGAGGGGCTACTTCAAGGCTCTCAGGACTAGAGGGCAACTCATTTGTCTTTTGTCAATTATTGAGAATTAACTTCACCCCAAAGCCATACCTTTTCAGCCATCTTGAATTTAAACATATCCCTATTAATCTTGTTCAAGCCCCATTTTTTTAGACATGGATATTCTGGAGGACAGGGAATTAAACTGACTCTTCTTAGAGCTTCAATAACAAAGTCCTTGTTTTGCAGCTTTGTGTGGAAAGTTATGACAACTTCACTAATATGGAGCCTGGCCGCTGTATCGTCAGGCTTTTAAAGAACATCCCTCCTACCAGACTCAAGACAAAGTAGACTCAGTTTGTTTTTTTTCCTAGAGAGTTCAAGTAAAATGTTATAATTCCATTGAAGTTTATGGTGTACAAAATTACTGCACTCAACAATGAGCAAAGTGCCCAGAACCTGCCACCACTGTCTTTGTCACCTTTAATCCACTTTTATATGTGTTCACCCACACTTACACTTCCTCCCTCGTCTAGTTAATAGGTTTTGTAGTTCATGGGAAAAGGTTGATCATTGTACCATTATTATCTATTTTGTGTTTTGTCTCTCCAGTGTCCACATATTAGTTTTGATTATCAGGTACTTTCTCTTCTCCCTATGAGTACTGTAAACATGTAACAGAAAAACAGAGGACTACCTGCTGCCAATCCTGGGTCACCTGCAAAGAAAATGGTTTTAACAGGTACAGTACATGGTAGACAGCTGTGCCATTCCATTTTCTAAATAAATATTTGTAAACTTCAAAAGGAAAAATAGACCGATTTGCTACCCTTTGGTGTTAATTTCAATTCTTAAAAATAATGCACTTATAATACTTTGTGATAAGTTTTTCAATAATAAAGTGAGAAAGAAACAGAGCTAAAGAGTGAGAAACAGAATGGGATATATCACAGACGATATCTTATAAAAAAAGAAAAAGAAATGTGATTTCCATCAGTGATTAAGGAGAAAATTGAATCACCTTGACTCTTTGAAGCAGAGAAATAGTTATGTTTTCAGAAAGTCATAAAGTGTGAATGATATTTATCAACCAGTTATAAGCAGGACAAATTCTCTTCCATAGGGACTTAATTTAATTTTATTTTAGTCACTGTCTTTACAATTTTAATTTTCTGTCTATGGTAGAGTTTCATGCTTCCATCATTCCTACATCGCACCATAACCAGTGTGGCCCTGTCTGACATCCTCCCGCAATTGTCATGCCGCTCCCCATCCACCCCTATCTCTACTCTCTCCTCTGCTCACCCAAGTCTCTCTATTATGGTGAACTCTGTTCTGTAGACCTGTTCTTATGATCTGTTAATTTGGTGTTTTGTTATTCCGTTACTATATTTCTTCATGTCCCATATAAGACTGTCTATCACTATATCCTTCTAGCTGTCTTCACTCAGTTCCATCCTCCAGTTCCAACTACAGACTGGCAAATTGCATGACTTCTTTTCTTTTGTTGAGTAATATTCCATTATATATATGCGGTGTATATATATATATATGAAATGGAATAAATATAAGCTGTATATATCACAGTTTATAGATGAGTAGTATTCCATTGTGTATATATATACATTGTGTATATATATGTGTATATATACACAATGAAATATGAGTGTGTGTATATACATACATATATACATACATATATATATAAAACCTAGTTTTTTAGTCATCTGTTTGGGGAACTGAGATTGTTTATAGATATTAAATTTTGTGAAGACCATGGCAATTCACATGCTCCTATAAATAAAGGAGCACAAATGTCTTACCAGAGAAACATTGGGACACTCAAATCTTACATTTTTGTGTGCCTTTATTGTCAATTTTTTAGTGGTTTCAAATACAATTTCAAGGTCACTGTAGTATATAATAACACAATGTGTAGTATGCTATACTTTGTTGCATTATATTTAGGATGATGGCACATTAAATTATTCATGATATGCAGAATTTAGGGTTTTTGCATAGATCCTTAACATTTTCTATGGCTAAATATGTGTTCCTAAATTAACAACAGAAATGTATCTTATTTGTTCATAAATCTTCCAGTCATAATTCATTTAGCTTGATCTCAATTACCATGTATCTGTATCACAAATTAATATTTTAAAGTTTAATTCAACAAATATGCACTATGATATTATTAACCTGACAATAGCATATAATGTAAATTATAGTGAACAAACTTATTATTCCATGATCTTTTTGTAAACATAGATGATTTATATAATATTCATATAAAAATAGACTAGGGGAAGGAATAATTTGTTATCAAAGGAAGACAAAGTATCATGATAATTATACATTGTATAAATATTTTAATCAGAGAATTATAGAATGTGTTGAATGAAAAGTAAAACCATATTCAGGCCAGTCATTTACTGAAAAAAATTAAAAGTAGTTAAAATGCTCTCCAACATGTTGTCTTACTATAAATAGCTGCCCAGTACATTCCTTAATTTTTATTATAACCTCACACCATGGTATTAAAATTTCTACATCTCAAATGATCTTAAATATATACTCTAAGTGAAAATATCCACAGTTTCAGGGAATGCTAGAATAATATTGCTGTTTTAAGAGATACCTTTAGGGATATTAGTTTTAGGACCTCAGAAAATTCACAATATGCCATATGGTCATTCATTTCAGAAGACAGCACAAAAGATATATGGGCTTAGTTAAAAAGGGAGGCAGAAATTGCATTAGAAAAACATGAAAAAATATCAATTCCTTACAGTCTCTGGATGCCACTCAATTTATAAAGGATGTGTTTGAACTCTGTAAACTGACCTACTGAATTGAAAACTATAGATGAACATCCATCTATAACCTACTTTTTCTATGTAATTTATAGAAGTTTCATACATCTATCTTGCATATCTTCCTTGCCCCAAGAAAATATATACCTAATGTAGTACAGAAAATTATAACACTAGAGTGAGTCATTTAATATTTCTGGATTATATGCAATGGACAAAAGTTTGTGCTTTGAAGAGAAACCATTTTAAATATCTTTTCAGATAAGTGAAAATACAACTCAACATATACTTTTAATATTTTCTCATAAATTTTTATTTTTAGTGACAATGTATGAAAACAATGTTAAACATTTGTCCTTAATTGTTCAAGATGTCTTCAAGAAGAACAATACAGTGTGGTTTACTGTGCTATCTGAATTCAAATACACACAGATGAGAAAAAAATTGAAGACAATCTTTGATAGAAAACTTGTGTTCTCTTATTTTGTCTATTTTAAAATATTTTTTTATTATACCAACATGAGATATACAATCGCAAAGGTGTTCATGTTTGGGTTTCAGTCATACAGTGTTCCAGCACCCATCCCTACACCAGTGCCCATTTCCAACCATCAATGTCATGTGATTCCCTTCCCTGCTCCCTCAGCCTGCCTCTGTAGCAGGCACGTTGCCTCGTCTCTCTCTGTCTCTCTTTCTTTCTCTGTCTCCCCTATCTCTCTCTTTGCATTTTCTTTCTCTGTCTCTCTCTTTCTGTCTGTCTCTCTATCTCTCTCTCTGTCTCTCTTCCTCTTACACATTTTGGCTTGCAATACATATATTTATAGGCTATCATGTGTATCCCTTTGCCTATATTCAATGCTCAATTCTAGGCTGGTATTATCATTTCCAATGATAATTAGCACACTGTTCCTTTGCCTGCCCTACCTAACATCTGACTCCCACACACTCCCACCCACTGACAAGCCCTCCTGATCCATGTTTTGCCTGGCCTTGGATATTGGTATCATGCTTTTTTTATATGCTACAAATAAATTCATTCATTCTATATCTATCCTTTTCCTTCTGGCTAATTTTACTCAGTATGATCCTCTCCAAGTTCATCCATTTATAGGCAAATTTCATGACCTTGTTTTTCCTAACAGCTGCATAGTATTCCATTGTGTAGTTGCATTATAGTTTCTTTATCCAATCAACTATTCTTGGGCACTCTGGTTGTTTCCAGATTCTGGCTATTGTGAATAGTGCTGCTATGAACATAGGAAAAACCCTCCACGACATTGAAGTTAAAGACATCTTCAAAAATTGTATATCTTTTTATTTGTATATCTCACGGTGGTATAATAAAATACTTAAAAAAATTAAAATAAAAAAAAATCAAATCAAATCAAAAACTTCAACAATAAAAAAATAATAATAAATTGCATGGCAAAAAAAAATGAAAGACCACTAGCAAAGCAATTGGAAGCAAAGATATGGGACTGCATGAAACAAAAAGCTTCTTCACCTCAAAAGAAAGGGTGACCAAGATACATATAAACACAATTCACAGAGTGGAAAAGAATATTTACCCAATAGGCATCTGATAAGGGATTAATATCCAAGATATATCAGGCACTGGTAGAACTTTACAAGAAGAAAAGAGTCAACTTCATCAAAAAAATGGGAAGAAATGAATAGAAGCTTTCAAAAAGAAGAAATTTGAATGACCAAAAGGCATATAAAAAAATGCTCTCTTCACTAATCATCAGAGAGATGCAAATCAAAACAACAATGAGATATCATCTCACACCACAGAGACTGGCACACATCCAAAAGAGCAAGAACAACAAGTGCTTGCGTGGATGTGGGTAAAAAGCGACTCTCATTCATTGGGGGTGGGAATGTCAACTGGTACAGCCTTTTTGGGAAAACAATATGGACATTCCTCATAAAACTAATAATTGAGCTCCCATTTGACCCAGCCATACCACTTCTGGGATTATTGTGTCTTTTTATACACTACATATGGTTTTGTTTGATTCTTATATATATCCAGTGGAATGTTTAAATCTTTAATTTGATACATTTACATTTTAGTTTTTCTCTGGACATTTTCCTTGTTATTTATATGTTTTCTTAAAAAATTTTACAGGTAATCAATATACTATTTATTTTTAACTTTTATTTTATTTTGCCATTACACCTTATATAAACACTGTGGTTACAAGGTCATTCGTGGTGATTTATTATAGACATTCACAATTTATCTTAAGTATTCCTACTCACCCTATTAGCCACCCCCCATACTGGCCCTCAGTAACATATTGCTGTTATAATTTAATACAAGAATGATCAAAAATTTTTTCTCAGAAGGAAGTTGCTGAAGATTATGTATCTCACCATGGAGCTACTAAGCCCTTGTATAAAAGAAGTATAAGTCATCTCTCTCTGATGATAAGAGTTAAGCCTTATCATAAGAGATAAGGTGTTATAGGTTAAGCTTTCTGTGTTGTTATTTTGTTAATTGAGAATTGGATGCCTTCTACATTACATGCCATCCAATCTGGTGTGCTATTTCTGCTTTATCAGTGTTGTTTCAGCCATGAGCTCCAGGAAGTAGGAAATTTTTAACAAGGTGATACAGCTGGAATTGAATTTTTAACTGGGTGACTTTTGGGGTATGTGTGAGACTGCCATGACTTCTGGAAGTGCAGGGATATAGGGGAGGTAGCTCACCCTCAACTCCATGAAAGCATAGATATCAGTCACAAATCCTGCTTACCTGAGTTTCTCAATATTAGTTTCTGTGTAAGGTTTAACACAAGCAATGGGGTTGAGTCTAGAGGACGGCAGCGAGTGTGGGGAGTGGAGGTTTTTGCTGCCCAGGCTTTGTTTGGTGCAGGGGCTCACCTCCTCCCCCTCAGGGGTACCCAAATAACTCAGCCTTGGGTGGATTCGGGGAACATCTCTGCGTCTTATTAATCTTTCTTGGATTTACTCATTAGTCTGTGGATCATAGCCAGTGGATGATCTTCTAACTGTGGCTTCTGGTCTCCTATGAGGTTTAATTATGGGCCTCTGAAGCAAGACTGATAAGAGAGCTTGTAACTGAGCCTGATGTGGGCATGGGTCCCACATAGCTAGCTTTGGGCAGTTTAATTTCTTGGGAAACTTGGTCCTGAGTTGCTGGAGTTTGGTCAGAGTCACAGCTGTAATTTTAGGATTATCAGGGAGCCTGAGGACACCCTTAGGCTGCTGGTGCACTTGTCTGTCTATTCCAAGTTGACATGCTGGTGGCACCATGCATCCTAGGCCCAGAAGTTATATAGCTGCCATCCCCACTCCCCACCCCTAGCAGGAAACTGGACTGGAGCCCAGGCTGTGCCTTTTGCAATTTGGCCACTCTGGGTGGACTGGAGTCAACAATTCAGCAAAACCTGGCCAGTGAGCACATGCCCCATCCTGGGATTTCAGATAGTTTGCGCTCAGGGAGATTGTCTTCCATAGTAGTCTGTCAGTGGTTTGGGCCGGTCCAGAGAGGAAACGGGGAATCCCAGAGTGCCTCCTCACCTGAGACTTGGCTCCACAGTGGTGTCAAACTGAATGAAGAACCTTATTGGTTTATGGGGATAAAACTCTAGCCCCATAACACAGAGAGCTGTGGAGGTACTGCCAGCTGGCAGTAGTGCTACCCACTCCTAATGTGTTCCACTTGGATTTCATTTAGCAGTGCTCTCCCTGAGCCAGGAGATCCACAGGTACCACGTTCACTCACACAGAAAATCCGTGGATCCATCAATTACTCAGATCACGGAGAGTTGCTATTCTTCTGACAGCTCCAGCATTTGCAACTGCACAGCAACCATCTTGCCTCCCACCTTCGTCTCAATCTAGAATTTTTTAATCAAATGCATTCTTAAGATTTGCATGTTTTTGCTTTACATGTCTCTCTTTTCATTCAAGTGAAAATAAAAAATTATTTTTCTAAAATAATGATTTTGCAGAAGTTACTTTTTTGTGAAATGATGCTCTTATTATTTTTACCTGTGTGTTAAATGTTACTTGTTTTCATCAGGGATTGTATTATATATATATATATATATATATATATATATATATATATATATATATTTCTTAACTGTTAAAATATATAACAGAAATTGCAGCACAATAATACTACGTGTTTTTTTGAGCAGTCATCTCCATCTCTGCACTGTTGCTTATTAGGGTTAGTAAACCTTTTATTTTTAATTTAATTTTTTAAATCAAATGAATCTGCCATTTTATCAAATAAACTTAAAGTAGCTAAAATTAATTTATCTTTGCAAAGCTGCCATAAAAAAATACAACACACTGGATTACTTAAGCAATAGACATTATTTTTTCTCATTTCTCAGAAGACATGAAGTTCCTGATATAAGTGATAGAAAACTTGAATCCTTGAAAGAGCTAGTCTGGATTATATTAAGAGATTAACATTTCACTTATACTAAAATATGAAATTTTCTCATGATGTATTTTTAAATATTTATTAATTTTAATCACTTGTATCATTTGTCTTCCTGTTATTCATTGATTTGCTAGAGTGGGCACCAGTAACATCTCCATTTGTTGGGAATGAGGCCCATTATTGTTACTGTTTCATTATTATATTCAATAAGGTGGTATAGATTTAACAGTCTATTAATTAAATAAAACTATATGTGATTATAATTAGAAATAAATCTTTATTTTATGATATATTAATCTTTTCATGTTTAAAGTACTGATCCCTTTCTACATAGAAAATCGATGATAGATGGAACATATAGGATAAAATTACTAGAGCTTCATTTAAAAATTAGATTTTCTTAGCTTTAACTCAGTTGTAACAAACACAATTTATGTGCAGCATCTATTTGAATCATACTTGTAGGACTTGGAAGATAAGAGTAATTGAAGCAAATACGGACTCACACTCTGGCCTGTTGCATACTGAAAAGTTGCCCAAAGTATCTACCTTTTCCCTGAATAGTGGCAAGCTCAATAAAATTTTAGAACCTGCACGCAATTTTTAATATGAATCTATGGGAAAATGATATCTTTTTCCTGGAATGGTGTTTTCATATATTTCTTTTAATAAGTATGTTTTTATATTTTTTTCTGTTTTTACTCAGAACAATATTCACTGATGAAATTAGGAATTACTAGTCTCATCTCATTTTCCTCACTTTAAAATGCATTTTATTATAGTCCCAGTAAATGTGTTGTTATTTGTTTAAAGTTCTCATTTATGGGGGCCAAGCGATAGCCCAGCAGGTAGGGCATTTGCCTTGCACGCGGCGGCCCAGGCCGGCCAGGGTTCGATCCCGGCATCCCATATGTCCCCTGAGCACTACTGGGAGTAATTCCTGAGTGCAGAGCCAGGAGAAACCCCTGAGCATTGCCGGGTGTGACCCAAAAAGAAAAAATAATAAAGTTCTCATTTATTCATATTTATCATAGAATTTTGTCTTTTTTCTCTGTCACCAGAACTATATATTTTCAATGAAATTAGTTCTATCTATAAGGCATCATGGCCATATATCGTCCATTCTCTGTATTTCATTAAGCCTTACTAAATATTCACTAAGTTTTTTAATTTTATACTCAAACACACAATATTCAATTTCAATCATATGCCCAAATTTAATAATCTGTTTTCATCATCTACAAGTTATTTATTCTGAGAATTAAGATACCTTTGAGTAGGGCAAGATCAATAGTACAGCAGATAAATTGCTTTCTTTGCATGTTACTGACCCAGACTCAAGCCCCAACATCCCAAATGAACCTGACCAGGAGTAATTCCTGAGTGCAGATCCAGGAGAAACACCTGAGAATTGCCAGGTCTGAAACAAAAAAAATGCACCAAGATACCCTTGAATGAGTTATATGTACTCAAAATTCTTAGATATGAATTCCATCTTCTTTCATATTGCTTTATTTGCATTCCTATGATGAAAATTTTTGTTTTCCTGATTTACAACTGCAGGTGAAATGATGTGGGTAATTAGTGAATCCTATGGGGAGAGGATGGAAGCTCAGTGAGTGAAAACAAGAACACAGAAGACTCAGACAAAGTCAGCTCAGTAAGGATCAAAGAAACAATAGTTTAGGTAGTCAGCAAAAGCCAGCACTGCAGAAGAAAGAATGAGTACTGAAGTGAGAAAGCTACAAGCAGAAATGAAGAGTTCCAAGATGACAGAGCTCCAAGATGAGATTAAAAAAAAAACACTAAAAAAAATCAAAAGGTGAAAGATAGTCTGAAAATAAGTGAACAGCTTACCAGAGAAGCAGAATACTTGGATCACGTGGGAGTCCTTATTTTATAAGTAATCTTTATTCTGCATTTCATGGAGGTTAATCAGAACATTCCCATAGTGGTTCCTTTTTGGCCACTTACTACTGTTAGTTGTTTTAATTTCTTTGGCTATATGTCACTCTTCACTGAATTGAGCTGGTACCGCATTGTTGCTTTGATTTGCATTTTCATAGTGAACATTTTTCATATGCTTATGACCATCTTTATGTCTTCTTTGAATATATATATGCATATATATATGTATATATATATCATATGAAAATGTATTTTATTTTATTTTTTCCGATTTTATTTTATTTTATTATTTCCCCCCAAATATTGTTACACCATTTTAGACATACAATTGAAAGATGCTCATGCAGAGTTTTGGTTCTACAGTGTTCCAACACCCATCCCTCCACCCAAACCCATCTCCCATTACCAATGTCCCCACCTCCCTCCCCCCTCCCACACCTCAACTACTTGGCGGGTTCTGTATGTCATTTCTCTCCTCTTTATCTCTCCCTTCCGCCAAACTTTCCTGCTCTTCGTGGAATTCAGTGCATTAAAAGACATTACTGTTTCCACTATTTTAATGGACTCTTGTGGCGCAAGCGGCCGCACATACTGGGCTCGAACTGGTTTTGCTCTGTTGATCTGGTCGTGAGGCGTTTCCCAACATCCGGACAGCGAAATGGTGGCTAGTGTGATGGGCGAGTCCATGGCTTCCGAGACCTCCCAGAGGCGAGGGCCCACCCCAAACCCGCCGCCCCTCCGGGGCCCCCTCAGCTGGGCCCGGGCAAGCCGAGCCCAGCCTCCCCAGCCGCCAGTATGGCCACGGCCCCCCAGGCAGCCCGCGGGGCCACCAGGCTCGACAATGGAGAGGAAGGCCGACCCTGACTCCATCTGACAAACCCAGTGTTCCCGCCGGGAGCCGCCTGCCTGGGCTCGAACTGGTTTTGCTCTGTTGATCTGGTCGTGAGGCAGTTTCCCAGTGTCCGGACAGCGAAAATGGTGGCTAGTGTGATGGGCGAGTCCCATCCGGCTGCTTCCGGGACCCCCCAAGAGGCGACGGGCCCACTCCCAAAAACTGTCTGCCCTCCTGGGGGTCCCTCTTCAGCTGGGCCGGGGCGAGCCGAGCTCTAGCCTCCCCAGCCATTTCATGTTATGGCCGATGGCCCTGAAAATGTATTTTAAAACAAACCTTTTTTAGGGGTATCCCAAAATGTAGTGCTCTGCAGCATAGTGGACACTCTTGGAGATACTTTCCCAACTGACCTACTGGCTCAGTCAAAGTGGATCTTTGTGGTACAGAGGAACAGCAGGGTCACCCGGTGGTACTCAGAGTCACACTCAGGAGGAGGTTGTTTGTGTTGCTAAGGGCTGAGACAGGATGGGCTCATGCGAGGAATGTGTCCCAATCCTTTATGATATCTCCTGACCCTTTAAGTATTTTGTGTTGCTGTTTTGTTTTAGGACCACACTGGCAATGCTTAGGGCTTACTCACGAGGGTTGCTTGTGGATGATATGGGATGCCAAGGATTGAACCTGGGTTGCTGTGTACAAAGCAAATTCCTTACCTACTTTACTATGGCTCTGGCCCCTAAAGTAATATTTAAGATTATTATGTTTTGCAACTCCCGGCCCTGCCTTCCCTTCTGTGCAGCTTGCTGTGGAACCCAGGGCTCACACTCACCTGCCCTGCGCAGCTACCCCAGCTGCCCAGGGTGTCACCGCCATGGGACATGACCCAGTGTGAATGTGACAGATGTTCCCAGCGTGGAGAAATTGCTTGCCGGGAGCACCGCAGACAGGAGCTTCCTCTCCTGGGTCCCTGCATGCTTGCAGCTGCTCATGAGGCACCCGGGAGGCATGGCGGGTTCTAGCCCTGGCCTGCCACCCCAGCAGAGACTCACAACAAGCCAGACGACCCCCCCCCCCTACTCCATGGGGCCCGCCATTTTCCAAATCTGGACTTCCTTCTCGTCACAACTCCACCCAGCTGACCAGACTATCACAGCCCAGATCATCGACACCCACCCTGCAGCAGTTATTTTTCAATCCAGCCCAGGTATGCTTAACCAGAGACTCTTAGACATGGGGCAGAGCTGCTACTTACTCTCCCTGTGCCCAGCTGCTCATGAGGCACCCGGGAGATATGGCAATTCTAGCCCTGGCCTGCCACCCCAGCAGAGCCTCACAACAAGCTAGACGACCCCCCTACTCCATCAATAAATGCTTTATTTAGAGGTGACTACAACAGTATGCCACCCGCACGGCAAGCCTGGCAAGCTGCTCGCGTAGTATTTGATATGCCAAATACCAGTAACATTTATATTAGATCATTCCCGTGACCTAATATAAGGGTTTGAGGCTCTTTATGTTCCTGGAGCAACTAAAGAGGATGCCTTTGCATTCTCCTAGCATGAGACAGGACATATGGAGATATTACTGGTGCCCACTCTAGCAAATAGATGATTAACGGGAAGATAGTGATAGTGACAGTGATAGTGATGTTTTTCAATTCCCATATTCAGTTACAACTTGATAATAACTGAAGTGATTTATTATGCTATTATTCTTCTTAGTAATGGACTAAGTGAAAGGATGTTTGGTTGTGTATAATGATAAGCATTAAGAAACTGATATTGGTGGTCAAAGTGATGGTATAGTGGGTAAGGTACTTGCCTTGCAGTGCGATGAGCCAGGTTTGATCCCTGGCTTCCATATGGTTCTGATCCTCCCATCAGTGTTTCTGAGCACAGAGGCAGGAGTAACTTTGGAGCACTACTGGGTATGGCACCAAAACAGAAAAAAATAATTCTGGTAAATCGTTTTCATATGATTTATCACCAGTAGATGTTTTATTTGTATACCTATCTTATATACTTATATAGTTAGGGCCACGTAAAAATTTCTTGGACAAAAAAAGGTAGCAAATGGAAAATGTTTGAGAAACCTAGTCTACAAAAGTCTTGTACTTATAAATGTTATATTATTATAGCTTACCCTCTATATTATTTGCTTCAACCATTTATCTAAATGGTTGCTTCTAAAATTTATCATTTTTTCGTAGAGTATTATTTTTGCTTATGTATCTTGTAAAGCTGGGCTTCCTGGTGCACAGCACCATTACCAGCATATTGTGAAATTTCATAGAAGGGGTACAAAGTATTTTTAGTTTTTTTTTTTCTTATTTATGTTCCTTTTTGATACATTAGCAAATGGATATCCTGCAAATTCATGATTGCTACTCAGGGTTCCCTGGGATGAACCCAGAGTCATAGCAGAGCCTAGCAAGCTACCTGTGGTGTAGTTGATATGCCAAAAACAGTAATAATAATGAACCTCATTCCCAATGAATGGAGACGTTACTGGCACCCACTTGAGCAAATTGATGAAAAATTGGAAGACAAGTGATATAAGTGATATATATGTCTTTTCCCATTTTTAATGGATATTTGTTTTTTGGTGAGCTTTGTGAAGACTTTATAATATCTTGAATATTACCTCTCTCTGTTATATTGTGACAAATATTTTCTCTCATTCAGTATGGTGTGCTATTTTGGTTTTTCATTTCTTTGTCTAAGAAATACTATTTACCAGTGGTATAATAAAAATTTTCTGCCCACCTAAGATGTTGCAGGTGTGGCTTCAGGGTCCAGCTGTGTCAGCAGGTGACAGACTTGTCCAGACCCAGGGCTCTGCCCCATTGGCCCTGGATGGTTGATGGTCTGACATAGAAAAGACTGGAACCCCTTAGGTAAACCCAGAGTCACGGCAGAGTTTGGCAAGCTACCTGTGGTGTATTCAATATGCCTAAAAACAGTAACAATAATGGATCTCATTCCCAACAAATGGAGATGTTACTTTGTTCACTTGAGCAAATTGATAAACAATGGGAAGACAAGTGAGAATTATTTTATTAGCAAGGTTTTATCTTAAAATTTACGTTATAAAATAAAAGCTTTCCCTCTATTATTTATTTATTTATTCATCACTCAATATATGTGTGTATTGGTGATATACCAAGTAGTAGGCATTGTTAATTGATGAAGATAAAATGGTGAATAATTTCACATAGTTTCTGATCTCCTAATGTAAGTTTACTATAGTAAGGAATGCCAAAGGATATAATAACGAAACAACAACACAAACATATCATAGAAAATGCCTTAGATTCAAATAAAAGAGAATGAAAGAGAATGATTCTTTAATTCCAGTATGGTTGGTTGTGCTCTTTCCTTGTACACAGCCAATCTGGGTTCGGTTTACGCCAACCAGTCGGCCAGGAGTTATCCCTAAGTGCAGAGCCAGGAATATGCCCTTTACACCATCGGCTGTGAACCCCAAAAACATACACACCAAAAAAGCAGGGAGGTAAATTTCTGACAAGGCAATGCATATGTAGTGACATTAGGTAGAGATGTTCAACAGAGTACTAAAAGAATGGCAGTTTGTGTGACTCAGGCATGAAAAAGTACTGGGAAAGAAAATAAAATTACTTTTCATACAAAAATAGTCAATGTCTCACAAGTCCTATTAAGCTTAATTTAAGTATGTATACATGGTAGATATGTCTTTAATTTATTTATGTATAATTTACATGCTTACTAGACATAATTTATTTAATGTTTTATGCATTTAATTCTATGTCTATTAAATGAGACACAAATGTCTTATTCTGAGAAACCATTGATTAGTTTGAAGTAAGAAATGGGTAGTAAAGTATGCATTTCTAAAAGATCTTTCAAGAAAAGAAGGTATAAAGAAAAAACAAGTTAGAGATGTCAGGAAGATATTGCAGTCATCAAATGTTCTAGGGAAAACAGTAGTAAAAAGAAATAATGAACTATTTAGTGAGTGATTTTTACCCATTTGCTGATGTGCTCTCAGTTGCATTAAAATAATCAATGCAGCAGATAGTTCCTCTACAAACACACTGCAATAGTCCCTCCAACTTGCTTTATATGAAGATACAGGTCCTGTTGAATATTGGAAAAACAGAACAAAAACAAGGATTTGTATTTCTTTCTCTGAAAGTAATCTCTACACAATAGAGACAAGGTTCCCTTTTCAACCTTTTTGTTTGTTTCAAAACACTGCAACTTAGAATCTGAGCCTGAGACTGCATTTTATAAAATAGCATCAATTGTGAGTAGCTCAAAACTTATGTCTTCATTTTCTCAGCTAAGTAAGAGAATATAAGTTCTTCAAAATTCTAACAGTTTCTGTTATTTTCAAGGTTTTAGGACTTTCCAGATTTGTGTTTTCATTATTATTTATATACTCAGAAACATTACAGAAACAAATTGGAATGGACATTATTGATTGTTGATAAAACAATTATATTAAATTAGAACTGCTAGCAATTAATTTAATTGGAATTGGTCTAAACTCTTACTCAAAGAATTAAAAAGAGACCTTCATAAATCACTTAGTCCTGTTCCCTTGCCTTCAGACAATAGAGTGTCTAAAACTAATAGGAAAATATTTAATCTTGCTCTTTTGCTTTCAATACTAAGATAAGCAAGGATCAATAGGCAGGTTCACTTAATTACAACTATTAACTATTGCAAATTTGATTGGGTTATCTCTAGTGACTACTGATTCCATGCATATTTTCTTCACTAAAACACTAACAAAGTTACTGTGATTGATTTAAATAGTGATGCAGCAGTATGTTTAGTAACTGACGACCACAAACAAAAAACAAATATTTTAATAGAATGCTTATATACATATCATTGGTCTTTGCACTGTTGTAATGTACTTTTGTTTTGTAGAATGTCTATTAATCAATTTATTTAACCATAGACTGTCTGACACCCGTCAGCAGAACTCTGAGATTATAAACTCTTGCATAATAGGCACTTTCCTAGGCTTTTAGTCTACCCCAGTGAACAAAACAAACACAAGCCCCACTTTCAGTAACAGAAAGAATATGTATATAATTTGGTTTTATATATATGTATATGTACATATAAAGAATATGTATATAATTTGGTTTTATATATGTATATGTGTGTATATATGTTTTCTGCAGAGCCTGGCAAGCTACCAGTGTCATATCTGATATGCCAAAAACCAGTAACAATTATAGACCTCACTCCCATGACCTGATGGAATGGTTTGAGGCTTTTCATGTTTTTGGAGCAAGCAGATGCCCTCGGGCTCCACTAGCATGAGACAGGACATATGGAGATGTTACTGGTGCTCACTTTAGCAAATCAATTAACAACGGGAAGACTAGTGACAAGTGACAAGTGATATATATATATATATATATATATATATATATATATATGTATGTGTGTGTGTGTGTGTGTGTGTGTGTGTGTGTATTGTATTTGCTAGAACTTACTATAACACTTTGTATTTGATCAACACTTTACATGAAGCATGAACACTTTTCTTCACATTGTGAGCAGGGAAAGGTTGTCCACATCTGGTAGTGCTCAGGTCTTACTCCTACTTCCATGCTCAGGCATAACTCATAGTAGTACCAGGGATCAAATGCAGGTCAACTACTTGCAAGGTAATTGTCTTTACCTTTGTACTCTGTCTCTTTACTCTTGTATCATATTTATGAGTAAGTAAAAATTTGTGAAAAGGTATATATGCAACAAAAGTTCTTTCTTGTTGAGAAAAAAATTCATAATCTCTATGACTGAAATATTTAGTGTTTTCTTATACAAAAGATGTTTGAAAAATTGTTGTATTGCTTTGAACTACAAAAAAACTCAATGAAAATATATTAAATCAAAAGTTCTTTTCTAATTTTTACCATTTTAAAATAAATCGTCAGATAACATATGACAATCTAAATATTATTCAGCTAAAATGTAGACACACTTAATCTTGCTACAACATAGCTAAAAATGGGCAGTATGCTAAGTGAAGTGACTCAGATCGAGAAAGACAAATATCAGATGATTTTACTTGCATATAGTATATTGTATACAGTATATGAAGAAACAATAGGCAAGTAAAGCATGGGAAATAAATGAAAATAAACCTGAGAGCCTAACAACAGAAATAAAGAAAGCAAGATTGGGGTAGGAGGGTGCTTGAGCAAAGAGAAGTAACCCAGGATGTTTTGCGCAAGGATTATCACTGTAGGTGTGCTGCAGTAACTGTTATCCTAAAGCATAAATATTAACACTACTGTAAACCATATTAAAAGAATAATAATCCAGAACAATAATAAAAATGTCTGTTGTTTTCATTTTATTACTCTAGTGTTTAATATCCACCCCAATTTATCTTTACAAACTTTGTATTTGCTTTCTAAAATACACTTACAGTTTTATTAGAAAAAAGAATAAAAGTTATGTAATTAGAATTTGCTGGGGGATACGTATATTTGGTTATTACTTTATAATACAATTTTATCTAAGAATTTGGCATTTTTTAAATGTGAATAGTTTATATTACATTGTAAACATTTCCATTTTTAATTTAGTTTGTAATGTGAACTTATTACAAACTTATGTATTTGTTTATTGTGTGAGTGTATTATGTATTTGTATATTATGTGTATATTATGTATTTGTATATTTGTAATATGAATGTATTACAAACTTATGTATTTGTATATTGTGTGAGTAAAATTTTAATCTTTTTCAATTAGCATAGAGTAATAATACTCCGTATAACCCGATTTGTCTACATAATTTCATTTTACATTGCAAGAAGATAAAGCTATTATTCTAGCTGTGGTAAATAATTAATGTGTCCTTTTTGCAATCTATTTTTTTGTGAAAATTTAACCATATGATTTTGTCAATAAAAACAGAAAAGTTTCCTAATGGCATGATACTTTTTAATGTTATCGGTACATATTGTCTTGTACACATTATCTTGGAACATTTCTCATAAGGAATATAGGTACTAGATTTTCAAACATCAAGGTTTTTAATATTTGACAATATTTGGCAAACTTTGAGAATTTTAATCCATCTCCATATATTTTATTGTTTTGCACTTTTTTTAAGGCCACAGGAGACAACACAAATGTTTAGTATGCAATCTGATTTTCTTTTAAAATTAAAAAAAATTACTATTGAGGAACTTATTACAAACTTATGTATTTGTATATTGTGTGAGTAACATTTTTATTTTAAGCCAGACGACCCCTGACTCCATGAGGGCCTCCATTTTCCACACCGGACTTCCCCATTGTCAGAACTCCACCCAGCATACCAGCCTATCACAGCCTGGCTCTCGCTGCAAAGCAGCCGCACAGTTCATCAATAAATGCTGGATTTTGAGATGACTACAAGAGTATGCTACCCGCACAGCAGAGCCTAGCAAGCTACCTGTGTCGTATTTGATATGCCAGATACCAGTAACAATTATAGACCTCATTCCCATGACCTGATGGAATGGTTTGAGGCTCTTTATGTTCCTTGAGCAAGCAGGTGCCCTTGGGCTCTACTTGTATGAGACAGGTCATATGGAGATGTTACTGGTGCCCGCTCGAGCAAATTGATGATGAAAGGATAGACAGTGACAGTGAGTATTGAGGGAAATGGTTTCTACTGTCCTTTTTCTAGACTGGTCACAGTCTAGTGATCTGAAAACAAGACAAAGGAATGTGCCCTAATTAGAATTCAATATTAAAACACAGTTTTATTATTTATTTCAAATCCCTTATTCATAATGTAAAATATTACACATCTAAGACTTTGGGTTTCAGGTTGAGGTCTATATACATTAATCAAGTTTTGGTTTAGGTTTGCTATAATCAGAGGCAGATGTTAAGATAGATTTTGTCTAATATAGGTTGTGTCGTACCATCTTCTCCCCTTAACCAAAATGCTGAATCATATGGGTAATTTATAGTAATAATAAAATGCCAATTAAAGTAATATTTATAAACAAAACAAGTAGATAATTAGGTTATACTTTCTTAAGTATGCCAGTTTTTAAAAATAACTTGATATTTCACATATGTTTTTTTTTGATAGTTTTTATATTGAATTGCTTTAATAATCCTCTTTGAATAGTCTGTTTAGAATGTACATAATTGGTTTTCTCCATGGCATATCAAAAGATAGCTGAATAGAAAGCAAAAAGCATTAAGTATATATAATTTTTTTGTATTTTAATCTATAAATAAATTAGCAGGGTTCTCAAGTAATAAGATCCTCACTCCAGAAAACCATGAGAAAATGATTCCTGGCGGCTGGAGTGGTACCGCAATGGGTAGGGCAGTCCCCTTGCATGCGGCTAACCTGATTGGAGCCCCAGCATCCCATATGGTCCCCCAAGCTCCAACCAGGGAGTAATTCCTGTACAAAGAGCCAACAGTAACCCCTGAGTGTCACCAGGTGTGACCCAAAAAGCAAAAAAAAAAAAAAAAAAGGAAAAAAAAGAAAAGAAAAGAATTCCTGGCATACATCAGGTGACTATTTATTTAATATACCTACAGTTCATTGAGATACTAGGAGCTAAAAGAACCAGTAGAACATGTACAAAGTCATATTTATATAACCTGTGGCATATTAAACTGATGAAAGTTGGGGTAATTTCTATGAAATAACTGGAAACTGTTATAGACCTCATTCCCATGACCTGATAGAGGCTTTTGAAGTGAGGAGATGTCCTTGGGCTACACTAGCATATGACAGGACGTATGGAGATGTTACTGGTGCCCGCTCGAGCAAATCAGTGATCAACGGGAAGACATATGATAAAAGTGATACAAGTGAACTGGAAACTGATGTCTGAAAATTCAGTTATTGGAGCATAGGGTATCAGCAATAGGTGTCACATATTTCTCATTGTTATACAATGTGGAGGATATTTGGCTTAGCTTTATGATTAGAAAAGTTTTTAAGCAAACTTGGATAATATGGAGTGCACCATAAATTGTTACATGTCTAAAGTATCATAAAACAACCCGAAAGGGTGAACTCATGGAAGTTAATGATTAATATTTGGAGACCATAATCTGCAGGGAATTAAGTCAAATATTGCCAAATTCAGGATGCAATGCTATTGCTGTGTGTATGAGTTTATGCATGTGTTCATGTGTGTGTGTCTGTGTGTGTGTGAAAACAAGTCATGGACATCATAATTTTGTTGTTTCATAAAACTTATCTTAAAACAACTAGCAAAAGGTTTTACAGATGATAACATCTAAGACAATTGATTATTCATTGCATATCTTAATTTTCAGTTACTAGTATGCTTCTAGTAAAGCATGAATTTGCTTTAGGAATAGTACTGAGATAAGTACTATATTAACTCAGAAATGAGTGTCATATTAGTTGGAAATAGGCAAGATGTATATTAAAGTTTCATGTAACTATTATTTGCAAAAATACCTATTCCATTGTAAATGAAAAAAAAATCTAATGTTCCAGGGTAAATGAAAATCACTTTCACAGTTTCTAATTCTCATTTCAAAGTATTAAATATTTAGATTATAATTTCCTTTAAAGTTTATATCATAAAATAACAAAAACAATAGTTTATATTTTTCCAAAGAAAAATTAATTATATACTTTTTTTCAGTTTTTAATATATTTTATTATATCACTGTGAGATAAACAATTGCAATAATGTTCATGTTTGGGTTTTGGCCATACACTGTTCCAGCACCCATCCCTCCACCAGTGTCCATTTCCCACCACCAATGTTCCCGATTCCCTCTGCCCTCCCCTAGCCTGCCTTTATGGCGGGTTCTTTATCCCTTTTCTCTCTTTCTCTTTCTCTCTCTCTTTCTCTCTTCCTTCTTACAATTTGTGATTATAATACATATACTTAGAGGTAATCATGTGTATCTTTTTGCCTGTATTTAATGCTAGTTCTAGTTGGTATTAACACTTTTGACAATTATTAGCACTCTGTTCCCTTCTCTGTCTTTCCTCACCTCTGATTCCCACACGTTTGTGGTAATTTTACCTTTGACAAGACCTCCTGATCCACGTTTCGCGTTAGCTTGGATATTGATATTATAATATGTATACATTTATATATATACATGAATTTATATGTATATATACATATATATTTATGTAATGCAAATAAATGCAGTCATTCTATATCTGTCTCTCCTTCTGGCTAATTTCACTCAACATGATCCTCTCCATGTCCATCCATTTATAGGCAAATTTCATAACTTATTTTTTCCTAACAGATGTATAATATTCCATTGTGTAGATGTACCACAGTTTCTTTATCCAGTCATCAATTCTTGGGAACTCTGGTTGTTTCCAGATTCTGGCTATTGTGAATAATGCTGCTATGAACATAAAAGTAGGGATGGTGTTTCTGCTGTGTGTTTTTGGCTTCCCAGGGTATATTCCCAGGAGTAGTATGGTTGGGTCAATTGAGAGTTCAATTTCTAATCTTTGGAGGAATGCCCATATTGTTTTCTAAAAAGGCAGTACCAACAATAATTACAAATATTCTAATTTGTAATTAGAATTACAAAATTAAAATTAATTAATTTTTAATTAAAATTAATAATTAAAATTAATTAAAATTAATTAATTTTATAATAATAAAAATTAATTAAAAATTAATTAATTTTTTTCAGTAAAAAACTAGAAAGTTCTCCTCTAAAAATAATCTGTTAATACTGAGTAATTATGAAATTGTATCACCTTAACTGCAAAGCAGAATTGCACAAAGGATTATTCTAAGCCAAAATATCTGTACTACCACTTTATATTATATTTTATATAATTGTAATAAACAGAAAAAATTAAAAGTATATGAAGATAAAATATAACTTCTGTCAATGACATTTCTAAATGAAAGAAATGACTATAGCAATCACAAATGAATGTACTATAAATATAAGATTGGTGGTAGGAAATGTGCACTGGTGGAGGAATGGGTGCTGGAACACTGAGTGACTAAAAACTAATCATGAACAGTTTTGTAATTGTATATCACACAGTGTTTATAATAAATTTTTTTAAATTGGTGAAAGCTCTGAACATAACTGAGTGCTACACCCCAAAACAAAAATATAGAACAATGCAAAATCCCTGAGAAAAAAATAAAATAAAATATTGGATTAAGATATATGTGTTAAAGTGCTAAAGAGATATCTAAAGATATAGTAAAATTTTGGACTATATTGCTTTCTTGAAAGAGTCATATTTAGAGATTAGCATTGAGAAGAACTTTCCTTGTATTTGGTTTGTTCAATGGCAAGAAAGGTTAGAATCAGCATGAACAGTTAAAACATTGCTGGAGAAATCATCAGAGAGGCACTGTGTCATGGTCTATGGGATTCATACTGATTATGGAGCAGGTAGCTTCTTTTAAAAACAAAGGAAGTCATGAAGAATCTAGCTGGATGTAAAACTACAAAAGCCATCCATGTTCTTTTCTTCTCTAAGTACTGTATCTTAATGGAAAACTTTATGTTTTAATAAAAGTAAGCACAGGAGAGTGATAGGTATGCCATCAATGAGTTTTGCTAAATGTTTGTGCAATGATGAAAAGAAATTCAGACATCACTGACTTATTCAGGGCTGATTATCTAGGTGATGGACTTTTCCAGAATCCCCACCCCCATTTTCCATCTGTTGATTACAATTGGTCATTTCACTGCTCATTAGTCTCCTTACCGGAGGGATGGGAATTATTAGGAAACTCTAGTGTCTTCAAATGCTGCATCTTGTTTGCATCTTAATTGAGATTTTGTTTGTTTTTGTCTCTATGGAGTCCAGTAATCCTTTTCCTAGCATGAAAGAATATTTTCGAGAAAGAAAAACTCTTGGTAGTGATGTAATTAAATGTTTTCAGTAAATGAGCTGTGCCACCACCTCGCAGGAAAGGAAGAAAAGAACTATGCTAAGCTTCATATTTCCTGAAAATTATCTATTCACTAATGATACCCCTACTTCTTTTTACTAAATTATAATTAAATTAAATATCTTATTTTCTAATTGTGCTGTGGCTGAGGTGTGTGTTGCTGAGGATCAAATCCAGAACACATTCAAAGCAAGTTCTCTACTACTCAGAACTTCATCATCAACCTCTAAATGTTCAGTTAAAAGAAAGGATGCATTTGGGCATTCTGTACATCTGTCCACTTGCTGTTTATGTCTGTATCTTATCCTCACAACATTTTCCCCATGGACCTCCATTTTACAGGGGAGCTTACACTGTCTCCTGCAGGCTTCAGACCTTTGGGTACTTTTTCTTTTTTAAGTCTGGCTAATAGTAAACTATCAAGCTTCTCTCTGTTCTGTTGTTACATCAAAAAAGCATCCAAGTACCTCACATTTAAATTGCTTTTTAATAGTTTATAGATCATTCCACACAGGAAATTTTTTAAAAATGAAAAAAAAGCAGTTATTTAGTCATAACTCTCTTCTTGAGATGATAATGGGTGGTTTCAAAATTGAGATTTTTATTGAACTTTTACTTCACTTTTGTAATGTTTTTGAATCTCATATGTCTTCTCCTAACTCCTTCATTTAAAGTTTCTAAACAAAGACTATTTCTTTTCTGGAATTCAGTTAGGAATCCTAATGTTATTTACTTCTTGTTTGAAGGCTGAACATCATGTAATTATTTGGGAAACTAACAAGTAATTTTTCTATGTAGCAAGAAATAATATAACAATAGCAATTGAGAATGTTATTTTATTTTTAAGAAATTTAATATGATACTTATGTTTGTTGTCTGGTTTCTATCGTACAACTGAAACTATACAAATTACTCTGGGGAAATGTATTATCCTATCACCATGTATTAGGTTGATTTATTTAATAAGTGATCATGATTTGCTGATGTAAGGTTTTGCAAAGAATGCAAAACTTAAATTCTCATTACTGGTAATTGACACATCACTGGGTTAAAAATACATGTCAAAAGTAAATATAAAATTAGGCATCTATTTAAGATTTAATGAAATGCTACTATATTTAACAAATTATTCTAATCACAGTGATGAATAATAGATAATAAAATAATTATTCTATTAATAATTACTTTAATTTTCCATTAACTCTTTCTACTTTGACTTTTATATAACTACCCAGATTTATTTCCTACTTCCACATTCCATACACATGTATTCATATTGAGGTTCTGTCATTTTTAAAATATTTTGCATACATATTCATTTAGCACCCAAGAATAGCTTTGTTCTATTTCACATTATAAAACTGTGCTATTTTAAAATTTTGTTTCTGCGTTGTCATTAACATTTTCATGAAATCACTCTATTTTCCATGCCTCTATGTATATTTGTAATATAAAAGTAAATCGATATTGATCAAAGGCCAACCAAATGTCACACTTTTAATATATATCATTTTATTTAATTCTAGCTTTAAGATAAGTTTAATAGCATCCATATTCTAGATAAGAAACTGAAGTCTCAGAAAGGCTAATCCAATATCATAGAATTAATAATTGTGGAAGTTGTTATTTGAATTAGGATAAACTGACCCCAGATTAAGGTCTTTTCCGCATCTAATATATACCCTATGTTTCATTTCATTAAACCATGCGTGTTTGCATATACCTCGGTAACATTGCCCTTTAGTTATCGGGAGAACCATATACTGTAAAACTAAGTCTCAAAGTGACAGATTATTTTCTTATATGTGTGACAAAAATAAATGCTAATTAAATCAAATAAGCAGTTTCTGCATCTTAAAAAGAAATTACAAAAAAAAAACTGAAATCTCATTTCTGATCTTGTCAGTAACAATATGAATCCTTAACAGAGGCACTGTGAATAATTAAAAACATATACCTTCGATTGATGAAAGGACTTAAGACCATTAAAAATCTGATGTCAAAGTAGAGTGCTTAAATAATTTAATGAGAAAATCTGCCCTGTCAAGGCATAATTCTTGGGTAGCACAATCTGGTTTCTGTTTAAAGGTGCTATTATAATGACTGGTAGACTCACTTTAATTAATCAACTGAAAAGTTCTGCAATCAAAGCCAGACCAAGATACATGGAAAGAGTGGGCTGTTATCTAATCAGAATAAATAGGACTCTTTAAAATCAAAGAAAATAAATAGGATTCTGTTAAATTTCTAAGAAGTAGCTGAATTTTTTAACATTTCCACATGCTATTTATTGCAGGGTGGTTATTTAATTTACATCAGTTCTTTGAGAACCTGAGGTAGATCAGAACAGTTGTGCTTTAAATATTTTATATTAGCCTAGATTTTTAATTGTATTTATTTTCTTTTTAATTTAATATATTTACTTAACCACGAGATACATAATTACAAAGTTACTCATGATTAGGGTTATTGGATGATAAAGTCCTCATATGCTGTTTAACTTCCATAATTAAAGGCAGGTAAATACCATGAATAATTGACTTAAAAGTGTGAATGCATTCCAATAAAATTACTTAGATATTTTATTGACAAAATAGAGGGCAGGATAAAACATGTAGAACCAGTTGTTTCAGAACTTACATATGAACTTACTAACTTCTATTGTACAATATATGTGAATTATCTCAAAATTTATGAGGCTTATTATTTTATCATATTTATTTAGTATTTGTAATAAGTATTTTAAGGAACAGAATAATTATGTATATAACCATTCAGTAAAAGGTTGAATTATGAATTGATATTATATATTTTTTGTCTCTTTGCCATTATTGTTTATATTAATCTTTTGGCAAAGTGTTCATATTATATAAGATTAGCTTTATATATAGTGTAGCCCAAGGCACTATATATATAAAGTTAATCTTACATAATAAATAAGCTACATAAATAGATTTCTTAGCAAATTACAGGACCCATCACTTTCATATAAATTTCTCTTATCTGAAGCATCCCCACTGTATAGTTGCTTTATTAGTAGTGGCATCTCTGTCTTTATAATGCAAGGCGGTTGTCAGATTTATCTCTAGATTTGTGCTAGCAACAAAACGAGAAGATATATCATGAGTTTCCATGAACTTAGCAACTTGCAACCCTTCTGCTTCACCTTATTGGTTCCAGCTTTGCTCTAAAATGACAATATGATATAAATTAACATCATTTCTTTTTGGCTTACATAATATTTTTAGTATGACATGGGAACTTACAAAAGAAAGGGAACACACAATAATGAAATCTACTGCTCTGAAACCATCTGTGCACCATCAAACAAATGACCTTCCAATACTTGCACTTATTTATAGTGATATTATATCTCTGAGATGTCTTCATTAATTTCTGTGACTATTTAGATACCACAGTAATTTTCTACCTGCATCATTAAGAAATAAGATATTTCCAGTTTTAGCAAACCTGAACAAATACAAAAGTAGATAGCATCTTTGAGCCTGATGTTACAGCATATCTAGGTGAGTAAACAATTCATTGATAAGTTAAATATGCCTCAGTATTCAATTGTCATTTGCTGAGATTGAAATTGTGTTGGCAAATACTCCCATTTATGTTTCTCTTTTCTTGTCAAATAACTGAAACTCTTGCTTTACCAGAACAGTAACAGAAACTCTTACTCAGTAACAGAAACTCTTACTCTTACTTTTTTCAAGTTTGTAGCTACCAAAATACTTCTACCAACTGTCTTGAATGTGATCATGTGTGAAAAATAGAAACTGAAACATATGGGCAATTACTTTAAAACAAATGATTTTCTTATATCACCCTTTCCTTTTCCTTACCAGCTATTTGTAGCATTTTTATGATGGACCTGACACAGGTATATTTAGTCTCTCGTTATGATGTTCTGGAATGGAATTACAGAACATAAAATTAATTTTTTATATTATTGACCTCATATTAGTTCCAAGCCATTTGTTTGATCAGCTTTTATTCTGATAAAATTATTTATATAGAGAAATGTATATATTTGGTCTATCATATATAAAGTTCACTTTTATCACTTGTCTTTCCGTTGATCATTGGTTTGCTCGAGCGGTCACCAGTAACATCGCCATTCATTCTATCACATGATAGTGTAGCCCAAGGACTACAATTTTCAATGATATTTCTAAAAAGTTAAATTTTTAAAAAAGTTGTATCATAAAAAATGACACATTTCAATGACTGTTGCAACTACCCACACAATAATCATTATGGTTAATATACAAGTTAACTAAACTAAGAGTTATTTTTTTTCTAAATATCTTCCCCAAATCTTTCTTTTATGCCATCTGTGAACTAAACAGGAAATAGCAATATGGAAGGTGTTGAATATTTAGGAAAAACTGAAAAAACTGAAATGTGGGAAATGTGTGTTGGTGGAGGGATGGGAGTGCTGTAATATTGTATGAATAAAACCCAATCAAAAACAACTTTGTAGCTGTGTATCCCATGGTGATTTTTAGAAAAGGAAAGGAAGAAAAGAAAAAAAGCATCAGTGACCATTCAACATAGTACAAAGGTTAAGTGTCTCTGCCCTTTGTGTGAACATTATTATATGATTAAATGAATTGCTCAGATTAAAAAAGAGGGCTGGAGCAATAGCACAGTGGGTAAGGTGTTTGCCTTGCAAGCGGCCTACCTGGGTTCAATTCACCGTCTTCCCATATGGTCCCCGAGTGCCTCCGGGAGTAAATCCTGAGTGTAGAGCCAGGAGTAACCCCTGAGCATTGCTGAGTATGACCCAAAAAGAAAAAAAAAAAGAAAGATGTTTATTTTTCTAAAGGAAAACATGTACACTTTCATGGAGAGATAGTATAGCTAGCAGGGTGCTTTCCCTTGCGTAGAGTTTACTTAGGCTTAATCTGCAACTCGTAGTATAACTGTCATTGTATCACTGTCTTCCCGTTCATCATCGATTGGCTTGAGCCGGCCCCAGTAACATCTCCATATGTCCTGTCTCATGCTAGTAGAGCCTAAGGGCATCTGCTTGCAACTGGAACATAAAGAGCCTCAAACCATTCCATCAGGTCATGGGAATGAGGTCTATAATTGTTACTGGTATTTGGCATATCAAATACGACACGGGTAGCTTATCAGGCTCTGCCATGCCGGGTGGCATATTTTTTGTATCACCTCTATCTCCAGCATTTATTGATGAAATATCCGGCGGCCGTGCGAGCTGGGCTGTGATCAGCTCTTCTGCTGGGTGGAGTTGTGACGAAGAGGGGAGTCTGGATGTGGAAGATGGCGGCCGTCATGGAGTGGGGGGGTCGTCTGGCTTCTTGTGAGGCTCTGCCGGGTGTATACAGGTACTTAGAAGCCTTGCATGCAGCCAACTTAGGTTCGATCCCTAGTGCCCCATATGGTCCTGAGCCTGCCTGGAGGCGATCTCTGAGCAAAGAGCCAGGAGTAAGTATTGAACACTGCTGAGTGTGCCCCCCCAAAGAATCTTTTCTAGATCAGAGCAATAGTACAGAGGGGAGGTCATTTACCTTGCATGCAGCAAACCTGGGTTTGATCCCGGCATCCCATATAGCCCCCGAGCACCGCCAGGAGCAATTCTGAGTGCAGAGCCAGGAGTAATCCCTGAGTATCTCCGGATGTGACCCAAAAAAATCAAAAAGAAAAAAAAAAAAGAATCTTTCCTGAGTTTACATCCCAAAATCTTCCCAAAAGTGGTTCCTGAGCACAATCAGGAGCAATTTGAGCACTAAAAGTCTGGCCCCAAACCAAATAAACAAAAATATCTGAAAGGAGAAGTTGAAAAGCTCTGATTAATATTTTAAAAAAGACAGCCTAGAATCTTTAAGAAACTCTGAGGAGAAAGACTAAAAATTGGTATAAATAGATTCAAGAAGACAGATTGTAGGGATACTTTTTAAAAAGGCAATGTGGTTTGAAAATTGAGTTCATTGCCCTAGCAGTAAGGAAGTGATAATAAAATTATACAAGGTTTTTCAATGTGCAATGGGGTGGATATGAATATACTTAAAAATATATAAAAATCTAAAAGGAAATTAAATTGTGTGTGAAATTGCATATTTATTGTTATGAAAAACTAGATCCTTTTTCAAGGTATATGGTCTATATATGTAAGTGATTAATTGGGTTTACTATGGTACAACACTACATTCCTAGATTGTAGGAATGTAGAACATTCCTAGATCTACAACACTAGATTCTTTACAATCTATATGTAAAGATATCAAATAGCTATCATCTAATCCAGATGTTTGGTATTTTCTTTCAAAGTTTATCTTGTTATGAGAAGTTAAGTAATACTATGTTTTTCGTTCAATAACAACAGCAGTAGTTTGACATTTGACAGGGGTACATTGAGGATTTTGATATTATAATTATGCCTTCGAATTTTCCTTGTTCTTCGTATGAAAGTTAACTTCTTAATCTACAAAAAAAAAAAGTTTCAGGTTGAAAATCCAATAAATGATATAATAAGGTTATTTTAAAATCATTACCTCATTTTATCTAAGCCTTTACCATCTGTTTGATATCTTTACATATTATTGAGTATATGATTAACTGAGCAGTCATATCATAAAAAGGGAGGATATAATGGTTACAATGCATGCTTGTATTTTTTATATATCTGCCATGAAAAGATTATTTCCAAATATATGTTTCAGATATAAATCATAAGTATTTTGTCAAATCTTCTCTTCCTAAATTAACAAAAAACAAAAATATTAAGAATTATATTTCCATTGAAAATACACAGTAAATTGGACAAGGCTATGATTATTACTTCTTGTAATATCCACAGCAAAAAATAAAATATTAGAGAACATTTTATCTCTAGAATTATCTGTCATATCTGAATTAAATTTATTTTCTAACTTGACATGATTTTCCCACTCTTGACATTTTAGACACACTGTTTAGCAAAGCATATATACTCTTTTTTGACATATATACCCTTTTAATTATTCATTTCTAAACAATAGGTCTATAATATGTTAAATAAAACAAATATTTGATTTGTGTAACATTGTATATATTTAATGTAAATATATGCCCAAATTATTTGCTGAACCCATTTAATTAAAATTCAATACCAGTGCGAATTTATTAGTAATTTTAACCAAAACATGGATTATGATTAAATATTTTAATGAACTTATTAATATCTGAAAATTAGACTAGCAAGATACATAGCTTTTTTTTAAGTCTTCTATGCCTGTGGGCACAATGGGATTTCTCCAATAAAATGTAAACCTTAAATAAAGTATTTAAAATACATTTAAAAATACATGTACTATTGATTATACATGTTTGTAAAATTAATAATTAAAATTATACATGTAAAATGTATAAAATACAGTATGATCTTACAAGTTAATATTTTTGTTAAAGTCTAGATATGAAGAAATAATATTGCAAAGGAAAATAATAAAACAAAATACAGAACCACTGAACTGAAAATTCTAGAAACAAATAAGACCAAGAGAATTAAAAAAAAAGAAAAGAAAAAATAGTAATTGTATTTGCCGGAGGTGCTGTTAAACTCTAGGTAGAATTTTAGTAGTACAAGCAAAATAAAAGTAAATAAATAAGTAGACAAAAATAGACTGCATATTGCCAAAAGCTATTCCTTAGAATCTCTTTTAAACATAGTTCCCCCAAATTAACTTATGTTTACATTATCTATGTACTCTATCTTCTACATCTATGCTAACTATGCAGTGTGTTAGAAATAATACCAAATAATATCATAATTTATTAATTCCCTCTAAACCAAAGTTCCAAAATAATAACCTTTTTGTTTTAAATATTTACTTAATTCTTGAAGCAATTATAAAACAATCACCACTAGTGTACTCAAATAAAGCAGTTTTATTTTCTCTCTTTAATCATAATATATGTATATATAAAATATATTTGTTTTGTATATGCATATTTTAATTGTACATATATATTATATATGTTTATATATATCAATTAAATTATATATAAACTATATATAAAATTATATATATTATATATTGCATATATTATATATTATATATTACATATATAATTCAATTAATGGGTCATTGAAACTTCTTCATTCAAATGCACCTTTCATATCCACATCCTACAGAATTGCAGTAGATTTTAGAGTATTGTTGTATAGATCACATTGATTTCTTTGGTTGTTTGTTTTTCTAATTTAATCTAGTTTTATTTTTTTATATTGTCTCCATTGGAATTTATAGTGAGTATTGTTTTTTCATTTTTATGGGGAACTCAATAAATAAAAAACCAAGAACAAATATCCTGCTGGGTAAATATATTTAACATTTTATTATAAAATAAGAACTCAGTAATTATACAATTGCAACTTCATCATGAGAAGTAATGGTTTACAATATCATCATTATTTATGCTTTAGTTACTATATCAAACCCAACACCAAAGTATCAGTAACTATCTGGCACACATATAAGGAAGCCATAAACATACAAATTGTGAAAACACAATAATTACATATGAAACTAGAATATAAACCTAAGAATGATCCATTGTTTTTCTGTAATCTTAGACTGTAAGCCAAATCTGAGATCTTATTATTTTGATTCTACAGTTTTGAGGAAAATGTGAAAAATAGACTACAAAAAGCTATGACATAACAAAAGTGATAATCTAACAATAATATTCTGCATAAATCCCCAATCTTTATTCCTATTTAGCAATACTTAGAAAAGAAATTCAATGGCTAAAGGGGTAATTTAGCCATTGAATTAATTATTAAATTAATTAATATTAATTATTAAAGAAGAATTCTATGATAAAATGTTATTGACTCCACAATGATATAATTACAAGTGAAGATTTATCAAACACAAGGCAAATTTTGCATAGTTTTACAATCATTCACCAAAATTCAGCTATAGTTACATTCAAAAGAAAACATATTGTTCTAATATTATACTTTGTTTTCACTTGTTACTTATCTTCCCATTCATCAATAGGCTCAAGTGGGCACGAGTAATGTCTCCATTCATTGGGAATGAAGTTCATTATTGTTACTGCTTCACTATCACTATCTTCCCATTAATCATCTATTTGCTAAAGCGGGCACCAGTAATATCTTCTATATGTCCTTTCTCAAGCTATTAGAACCCAAAGGCATCTGCTTGCTCCAGGAACATAAAGAGCCTCAAACCATTATATTAGGTCACAGGAATGACCTAATATAAATGTTACTGGTATTTGGCATATCAAATACTACACGAGCAGCTTGCCAGGCTTGCCGAGGGTGGCATACTGTTGTAGTCACCTCTAAATTTACTGCTTATGGCATATCAAATACACCACGTGAGCTTTCCAGGCTCTGCTGTGGCTCTGGGTTCATCCCAGGGCCTCAGTCTTTCTCATGTCAGACCATCAACCATCCAGGGCCCATCGGGCAGAGACCTGGGTGTGGACAAGCTTGTCTCCTGTCTGCCACCTGCCTATGCAGCCGAGCACTGAAGCCACACCTGCAACATCTCGAGGGGTATGTTTTATTAAAAGTGAAATAAGTAAATAAGCACAAAAATTACAAAAACTACCACTAAGATGAATTTATGATGTACAGAATAATAAGGAAAGAAAAGTGTCCATAGAAAGAGACATAAATCTCAGCTGTCTTTATGAAGGCTTTATAAATATATCTTGATTACAGATCTTTTCCATGTCAGATGGGTCTCTTCTACATTCTACATGAGACAGGCAAATTAAGGTTATGTAATTTCTCCAGATACTACTCTCTATGAAATGCAAGTATTAAGGGACCACATTTATTTTGAAACATTTTATGTGATCCATCTGTAAAATATGTTTGATTTAGGCAAATTCTTCTTCTGTGCAGACTCAGTGTTTTCCTTTCTCAGATGGACTTGATCTAGAGGATCTCTAAAAACCAATCTAGGGCTACAGAGATAGCTAGAAAAAGGACTAGTGAGTATGTGTGGCTTCCAAACTAAAAACTAAAATCAACCAAAGAACAAAACTTTCCACTTCTAACTTTTTTAATGGTTCTTTAAAAAAAAATCAATATTGGTTTATTGATTTTTTTTATTTTCCTATAAATGTGAAGGCTTGACGCTGGCTAAGCAAAAACAAGCAACAAGAAGACATGTCTTACATAAAAATAAAATCAGTAACCCCAAGCTAGATGCTTTCAAAAAATGTGTCCATCCTTTGTCTGTACTTTGGGGCTTAAAGTTCTTGAGAATAGAAAAAATAAGATATCTTAAGGACAAACTACAACTCTTGGAGAGAAGCAAGAGGACAGATAGATAGAAGGGGCTGATGTGAATTTGGATAGTGGAGAAATAATTAAATTTGTATGGAAGCGTCTGAAAAAATGTGAGATTTGTTGAGCTTAAAAATTTAAATTTAATAAAGTCTGCAAATATTTCTATGTCCAATAATGGCTTTGATATTTGAAAGCAATGATTTAATAATTTAAATGTTCCTTTGGGGCTATCTCCTTAACCCTTTGCCCCTGTATGAATCTTCCTTAGATGAAATTCTAACACAATCAAACTGAGAGGAAGAGAAAAATGGGACATATTTGCTGAGAATGAGAGCAGTGGGTTGTTAATAGAATTATGTTTAAGTTAATAGGTAATTTATGAATCAATATGTACCATAGTATTGCCTAGATTTGTTGAGTATTGAAAGCTTAATATTTATTAAAAATGGAAATTCTTAACATTCTGTTGTATTCTTACCATGAAAACCAAGAGCTTGTACTATGGCTAACCTGGGATTGACTGCTTCCAGCTATACATGAATGATCTATTTGTGAGCACAGAGCCAGGATTAAACAGAGTACTGCCAGGTAGTTGGCCCTCAAAAAAAAAAAAAAAAAAACAAGATACATAGGAGATTATAGATGTGATTACTACCTGATTATGGCAATAGTTTTATTGTGCATGCATATCTTCAGTTCATCAGATTGCATAATGAACTCGGTCCAGCCTATTTGTTAACAATTTCACCTAAACAAAACGTTTTGAAGAAGATTGAAGCAAAAATATTTAAAGCCACTTACAATAATTTAAATTATTTAAGTTAGAGACAAAACTATTATTGTAGAGGTGAAGGGACCGATGCTACTTTTTAATCGAGGCCTTATTATGAAATACTTACAAATATCAGGGATCTACCCTCAATAAGGATCTAATCTCATTAATAGCAAGACTCCTGATATTACCATGGTTAGGGACAATTAAGATATTTTAAAATTCAAGGTCAGAATAAATTAGTAATTTGGTATACTTAACACATGAGCATTAAATTCTCAGATAATAAGAGGAACTAAGGTGAAAATAAAGGCAGCTTATAAGAGTTCATAAAAACATAATGTTGTAAACTACTAAAATATTCCCTCATATATATATATATGTATGTATGTATGTATGTATGTATCTATTATAGTGTAGAGGCTGAATGAATCAGTAATTTGCAGTTGCAGCAATATATAACATGTAACATAGAGGAAGACGCCATTAAACAATATGACTAACATCACAGTAAAAATGATATAGTATGATTTTAGTGGCAATGAGATTTCTAATTTTTTTCTAATGGCAAAGTGATGATGGAAGATAAAGCAAAATCTAATTAAAAATTTTGTCACAGACATAGAAATGCATTTTCTGATTTTGCTCATTATTTAATCAAACTCAATACAATAGCTGTTCTGCTTTGGAAATCAATCTAATTTTGTGAATATTCATTTTATTTCTGCATAGACATTCTTTACATTAGCCTCATATTATAACTGAGCATATCAAAAGAGTATGTATAAGTTTCTATTGTTTGTGGTAAATTTTGCTGAAATTTTTATTGAGAAATAACTCATAACGTTATTTTACATGCCTTCCTAGATTAAAGTATATCCATGAATTTACAAAAGAATAATCACTAGCACTTCTCCAAGAAAGTATTCCCAGTTTCATATATAGTTCTTAAGGTAAATCATATTTAAGCATCTGAATCTATAGAGTGTAAATACAAATGCTGTAGAAGTTTAGAGAATTCACATGTGATATACTTATATAACAAATACATGTTACTTTTTTATTTTAGAGATTGTTTTTAACAGGGCTGGAGCGATAGCCCAGAGGATAGGCTTGTCTTTGCACGCTGCCGCCTTATGCCGTCAGGGTTCGATCCCCGATATCCCATATGGTCCCCCCGAGCACCACCAGAGTAATTCCTGAGTGATCCAGGAGTAACTCTGAGCATCCCTGGGTAGACCTCTAAAAAAAGCAAAAAAAAAAAAAAATATTATTTTTTTTTTTAGATAACCTCTCTAGTTCCTTAAGTTACTAATATTTTTGGTCATACATAAAGTAGAACTCTATTAGCATTTTATGCTTATTTTAAGTAATTTATTTCTTATTTCACTTTTAAATTACCTTTTATTAAGAACAATGTGTGTTACAAAGTTGTTTCAAGCATTCTCCCGTGATATGACACCCCCCCTTTCGCTAATATCTTCAGCTTCTCTCTCCCCAAACCCACTCTGCCCCCTTTAAAAAATATAGCAATTTTATTTTGTATTGCTTATTTCAACAAAACTCTTCTTTAAGAAAAATGACAATAGAATAATACGAAAAAATGAAGCAGGAAGAGCAAATTCTGATTACCATATGATTTTGACCCCCTGTAAATAAAAGAAAATTAAAAATTATTTCAAACAGCATAAGAAAAATGCCTTTCTCTACATATATATTATTTTCACGCTAGGATATAAAGTATATTACGTGCAAATTTTTATACTAGGCTCCCTATGTGATAATATCTAACCTATTATTACTAACGGCTTTAAAGCAACTTTGTGTTAATATATTATGCAGATTACATGATTAGAAAAGATCTGGGTTCACATGCCCTACACTTTATATAGAGACTGTGTTTCCGAAGTTATCCATGATGATTATAATATGCACATTCTAGCACCAATCCCACTGCATAACCTACCCCTCCACATTGTCTCCATTCTCAACCATCCTTTAAAACCCCCCCTCACTTCCAGGCCCCCTTTAATAATTTATTTCTTATGTGTGGGGTGGATTTATTAAGTTTATCAGAGCCCTACCCAAGAATGAAGCCTAATTCAAACGCAGGTGCATAGGTCTTGAAGCTAAAGTCATGGTGCTTCTGTGGAGATGGAGCTTGGCCTTCTCCCCACCACGTCCTTGAGGCCCAAAGTGGATCCATCCACAAACTGTTCCGGGCTGGTGATCAGGATCCAGAGACACTTAGACACACTGTAGAAGCAGCGTTACCAGCAATTTCCATGGCATACGGCCATGTTGTGGCAGCTCAGTAGATGAAATTAGTAGGAATCAAGAATATTCCAGAAATTCAAATGGTTAATGAAGAACAGAAATAGATCATAATAGTCATAAAACCTAAACCCCAACCCTCAAAACTAAACCCCATCCTGACCATTTCATGAACACTACCGCCCTTTCCAGTATTAATGGACATGAAGACCTATCATACAAAGTACTCTATCCACTGAGGGAAGAGAAAAGTGCAAGGAGATGAGAATGCTTTTTGTAGACTGACAGTAGACTGGCAACTCCTGGGGATAAATCCAATGCAATGGCAGAGCCTTAGGGAGCTACCCAATAGTGGAATCTCGATAAGTGCCAAACAATAACAATAATGGATCCTTTCCTCAACGAATGGAGACGTTAATGGTAACCACTACAAGCAATCGATGAAAATGGGGAAAGACGTTATCACCGTATCACTGTATCACTATCTTCCCGTTCATCATCAATTTCACAAGCGGCACCAGTAATATTCCATATGACCTGTCTCATGCAAGTAGAGCCCAAGGGTACCTGCTTGATCCAGGGAACATAAAGAGCCTCACAACCATTCCATCAGGTTCCTGGAATGAGGTCATAATTGCTACTGGTAGCCAGCATATCAAATACGAAACAGGTAGCCTTGCCAGAAAGCCTCGCAGCAGGTAGCTACTCTTACTCAGTGATACAAAGGGGCACTTTGTATTGCTTGTTTGAGAAAGCTTTCTATCTTCCCTTACGGTTCATCAGTAAATGTATAAGATTGAGGTTGCACCACGGAGAGTATACCACCCGCATAGCAGACCCTGGCAGCTACCCATGTTGTATTTGATATGATAAAAATAAGTAAAAATTATAGACCTCATTCTTACACCTTGAAGGGGAATTGTTCTGAGGCCTTCGTGTTCCATGAGCAAGCAGATGCCCTT
>JAJIBD010030343.1:0-13824 GCA_021461705.1 Cryptotis parvus
CAATCTGGTTTCTGTTTAAATGTGCTATTGTGAATGACTGGTAGATCTCACTAATTAATCAACTGTCCAAAGTTCTAGCAATCAAAACAGACCAAGATACATGGAAAGAGTGGGCTGTTATCTAATCAGAAATAAATAGGGGACTCTTTAAAATCAAAGAAAATAAATAGGATTCTGTTAAATTTCTAAGAAGTAGCTGAATTTTTTTAACATTTCCACATGCTATTTATTTGCAGGGTGGTTATTTAATTTACATCAGTTCTTTGAGAACCTTAGTAAAAAGATCAAAAACAATAGAGCTTTAAATATTTTATATTGCCAAAGATTTTGGAATATATTTATTTTCTTTTAATTTAATATATTTACCCAACCACGTGATACATAATTACAAAGTTACTCATGATTAGGGTGTGGATTGGATGATAAAGTCCTCTATGCTGTTTAGCTGTCCCATAAAAAAGTAGGAAATACCATGAATATTGACCTAAAGTGTGAATCATTCAATAAAATTACTTAGATATTTTATTGACAAAAATAGAGGGGCAAGGGATAAAACATATTAGAACCAGTTGTTTCAGAACCAATATATGAACTTTAACCCTCTATTGTACAATATATGAGAATTGACCCAAAATTTATGAAGCTTGTTATTTTATCATATTTATTTAGTATTTGGAATAAAAGATTTTGAAACAGAATAATTATGTATGTAACCATTCAGTAAAAGGTTGAATTATGAATTGAAGATATATATTTTTTGTCTCTTTGCCATTATTGTTTATGTGATCTTTTGGCAAATTAGAATACTATAGATTAGCTTTATGTATAGTGCAGCCCAAGAGCACTATATATATATAGTTAATTCTGATATAATAATAAGCTAAGTAAACAGATTTCTTAGCCAAAATTACAGGACCCATCACTTAAGAGAATTTTCCTCATCTGAAGCATCCCCACTGTAGGCTTTATTAGTATGGCATCTCTGTCTTTATAATCCAAGGCGGTTGTCAGATTTATCCCTAGATTTGTGCTAGCAACAAACAGAGAAGATATATCATGAGTTTCAAGGAACTTAGAAGCACTTGCAACCCTTCTGCTTCACCTTAGTGGTTCCAGCTTTTGCTCTAAAATGACAATATGATATAAATTAACATTCATTTCTTTTGGCTTTTACAATATTCTTACGTAAATGGGAACCCACGAACAAAGGGAACACACAATAATGAAAATCCTAGCTCTGAAACCATCTGGGCAATCAAATAAATGACCTCCAATACTTGCACTTATTTATAGTGATATTATATCCCTGAGATGTCTTCATTAATTTCTGTGACTATTTAGATACCACAGTAATTTTCTACCGCATCATTAAGAAATAAGATATTTCGCAGTTTTACAAACCTACATCAGTCAAAAGTAGATGCGTCTTACCTGATGTTCAGCATATCTAGGTGGGAGTAAACAATTCATTGATAATTAAGCCTCTCAGTATTCAATTGTAGTCTGCTGAGATTGAAATTGTGTTGGCAAAATACTCCCAATTATGTTTCTCTTTTCTTGTCAAAGAACTGAAACCTCTTACTTTACCAGAACGATAACTGAAACTCTTACTCCAGTAACAGAAACTTACTCTTACTTTTCAAGTTTGTAGCTACCAAAATACTTCTACCAACTGTCTTAAGATGTGATCATGTGAAGAAATTGAAACGCTAAATACGTATAATTACTTTAAAACAAATGATTTTCTTATATCACCCTTTTCTTTTCCTTACCAGCTATTAACATTATATTGGACCTGACACAGGTATATTTAGTCTCTCGTTATGATGTTCTGGAATGGAATTACAGAAACTTAAAATAGCCATTTCATATTATTGACCTCACATTAGTTCCAAGCCATTTGTTTGATCAGCTTTTATTCTGATAAAATTATTTATATGAGAGAAATGTATATATTTGGTCTATCATATACAAAGTTCCACTTTATCACTTGTCTTTCCGTTGATTCATTGGTTTGTCTCGAGCTGTCACCAGTAAGATCATGATTCATTCTATCATGATAGTGTAGCCTAAGGACCACAATTTTCAATGATATTTCTCAAAGTTAAATTTTTTTAAAAAGTTATATCATAAAAATGACACATTCCAATGACTAAGCTGCAAACTACCCACACAATAATCATTATGGTTTATACAAGTTAACTAAACTAAAGAGTTATTTTTCCTCAATATCTTCCCCAAATCTTTCTTTATGCCATCTGTGAACTAAACAGGAAATAGCAATATGGTGGTGTTGAATATTTAGGAAAAACTGAAAAACTGAAATGTGGGAAATGTGTGTTGGTGGAGGGATGGGAGTGCTGTAATATTGTGTGAATAAAACGCAGTCGCAACAACTTGCAGCTGTGTATCCCATGTTGATTTTTGGAAAAGGAAAGAAGAAAAGAAAAAGCATCAGTGACCATTCAAATATAGTACAAAGGTTAAGTAATCTCTGCCCTTTGTGTGAACATTATTATATGATTAAATGAATTGCTCAGATTAAAAAAGAGGGCTGGAGCAATAGCACAGTGGGTAAGGTGTTACTTTTGCCGGCCTACCTGGGTTCACTCCACCGTTTCCCATATGGTCCCCGAAAGTGCTCCGAGAGTAAATCCTGAGTGTAGAGCCAGGAGTAACCCCCTGAGCATTACTGAGTATGATTCAAAAAGAAAAAAAGAGAAAGATGTTTATTTTTCTAAAGGAGAAACATGTAACACTTTCATGGAGAGATAAAGTATAGTAGCCGGGTGCTTTCCCTTTGCGTAGAGTTTACTTAGGCTTAATCCGGCAACTCTAGTATAACTGTCATTGTATCACTGTCTTCCCGTTCATCATCGATTTGATTTGAGCCGGCCCCAGTAACATCTCCATATGTCCTGTCTCATGCTAGTAGAGCCTAAGGGCATCTGCTTTGCACCCTGGAACATAAAGAGCCTCAAACCATTCCATCAGGTCATGGAATGAGGTCTATAATTGTTACTGGTATTTGGGCATATCAAATACGACACGGTAGCTTATCAGGGTCTCTGCCATGCGGTGGCATATTTTGTATCACCTCTATCTCCAGCATTTATTGATGAAATATGTGGCGTCAGAGCTAGGCTGTGATCGCTCTTCTGCTGGGTGAGTGTGACCAGAGGTGAGTCTGGATGTGGAAGATGGCGGCTCATGGAGTAAGGCTCCTTTCTGTGAGGCTCTGCCGGGTGTATACAGTACTTCCTTGCATGCAGCCAACTTAGGTTCGATCCCTAGTGCCCCATATGGTCCTGAGCCTGCCTGAGCGATCTCTGAGCAAAGAGCCAGGGAGTAAGTATTGAACACTGCTGAGTGTGCTCCCCCAAAGAATCTTTTCTAGATCAGAGCAATAGTACAGAGGGGTCATTTACCTTGCATGCAGCAAACCTAGGTTTGATCCCGGCATCCCATATAGCCCCGAGCACCGCCAGGAGCAATTCTGAGCAGAGCCAGGGAGTAATCCCTGAGTATCTCCGGATGTATCCCAAAAAATCAAAAGAAAAAAACAAAAGATCTTTCCTGAGTTTACATCCCAAAAATCTTCCCAAAAAGTGGTTCCCCGAGCACAATCAGGAGCAATTTGAGCACTAAAAGTCTGGCCCCCAAACCAAATAAACAAAAATATCTGAAAGGAGAAGTTGAAAAGCTCTGATTAATATTTTAAAAAGACAGCCTAGAATCTTTAAGAAACTCATGAGGAGAAAGACTAAAAATTGGTATAAATAGATCAAGAAGACAGATTGTAGGGATACTTTTAAAAAAAGGCAATGTGGTTTGGAAATTGAGTTCATTGCCCCTAGCAGTAGGAAGGATAATAAAATTATACAAGGTTTTTTCAATGTGCAATGGGTGGATATGAATATACTTTAAAATATATAAAAATCTAAAGGAAATTAAATTGTGTGTGAAATTGCATATTTATTGTTATGAAAAACTAGATCCTTTTTCAAGGTATATGTTCTATATATGTAAGTGATTAATTGGGTTTACTATGGTACAACACTACATTCCTAGATTGTAGGAATGTAGAACCATTCTAGATCTACAACACTAGATTCTTTACAATCTATATGTAAAGATATCAAATAGCTATCATCTAATCCAGATGTTTGGCATTTTTTTTCAAAGTTTATCTTGTTATAAGAAGTTAAGTAATACCCTATGTTTTTCGTTCAATATCAACAGCAGTAGTTTGACATTTGACAGGGTACATTGAGGATTTTGATATTATAATTATGCCTTCGAATTTTCCTTGTTCTTCGTATAGTTAACTTCTTAATCTACAAAAAAAAAAAGTTTCAGGTTGAAAATCAATAAATGATATAATAAGGTTATTTTAAAATCATTACCTCATTTTATCCAAGCCTTTAACCATCTGTTTGATATCTTTACATATTTTAGGATATGATTAACTGAGCAGTCATATCATTAAAGGGAGATATGCTATAATGGTTACAATGCATGCTTGTATTTTTATATATCTGCCATGAAAAGATTATTTCCAATATATGTTTCAGATATAAATCATAAGTATTTTGTCAAATCTTCTCTTCCTAAATTAACAAAAACAAAAATATTAAGAATTATATTTCACTGAAAATACACAGTAATTGGACAAAGCTATGATTATTACTTCTTGTAATATCCACAGCAAAAATAAAATATTAGAAGAACATTTTATCTCTAGAATAATCATCATATCTGAATTAAATTTATTTTCTAACTTGACATGATTTTCCACTCTTGACAATTTAGACACACTGTTTAGCAAAGATATATACTCTTTTTTTGACATGTACCCTTTTTAATTATTCATTTTAAACAATAGGTCTATAATATGTTAAATAAAACAAATATTTGATTTGTGGTAACATTGTATATATTTAATGTAAATATAGCCCAAATTATTTGCTGAACCCATTTAATTAAAATTCAATACCAGTGCGAATTTATTAGTAATTTTTAAAACCAAAACATGGATTATGATTAAATATTTTAATGAACTTATTAATATCTGAAAATTAGACTAGCAAGATACATAGCTTTTTAAGTCTTCTATGCCTGTGGGCACAATGGGGATTTCTCCAATAAAAATGTAAACCTTAAATAAAGTATTTAAAATACATTTAAAAATACATGTACTAATTGATTATACATGTTTGTAAAATTAATAATTAAAAAATTATACATGCAAAAAATGTATAAAAATACAGTATGATCTTACAAGTTAATATTTTTGTTAAAGTCTAGATATGAAGAAATAATATTGCAAAGGAAAATAATAAAAACAAAATAGAGAACCACTGAACTGAAAATTCTAGAAACAAATAAGACCAAGAGAATTAAAAAAAGAAAAGAAAAATAGTAATTGTGTTTGCCCTCGAAGTGCTGTTAAACTCTAGGTAGAATTTTAGTAGTACAAGCAAAATAAAGTAAATAAATAAGTAGACAAAAATAGACTGCATATTACAAAAGCTATTCCTTAGAATCTCTTTAAACATAGTTCCCCCCAAATTAACTTATGTTTACAATATCTATGTACTCTATCTTCTACATCTATGCCAACTATGCAGTGTGTTAGAAATAATACCAAAATAATATCATAATTTATTAATTCCCTCTAAACCAAAGTTCCAAATAATAACCTTTTTGTTTTAAATATTTACTTAATTCTTGAAGCAATTATAAAAACAATCACCACTAGTACTCAAACAAAGCATTTTATTTTCTCTCTTTAATCATAATATATGTATAGATAAATATATTTGTTTTGTATATGCATATTTTGAATTGTACATATATATTATATATGTTTATATATATCAATTAAATTATATATAACCTATATATAAATATATATATTATATATTGCATATATTAGATATTATATATTACATATATAATTCAATTAATGGGGCCATTGAAACTTCTTCATTCAAATGCACCTTCATATCCACATCCTACAGAATTGCGTAGATTTTAGAGTATTGTTGTATAGATCACATTGATTTCTTTGGTTGTTTGTTTTTCTAATTTAATCTAGTTTTATTTTTTATATTGTCTCCATTGAATTTATAGTGAGTATTGTTTTTTCATTTTTATGGGGGAACCCCAATAAAAAAAAAACTAAGAACAAATATCCTGCGGGGTAAATATATTTAACATTTTATTATAAAATAAGAACTCAGTAATTATACAATTGCAACTTCATCATGAGAAGTAATGGTTTACAATATCATCATTATTTATGCTTTTTAGTTACTATATCAAACCCAACACCAAAGTATCAGTAACTATCTGGCACACATAAGGGAAGCCATAAACATACAAATTGTGAAAACACAATAATTACATATGAAACTAGAATATAAACCTAAGAATGATCCATTGTTTTTCTGTAATCTTAGACTGTAAAGCCAAATCTGAGATCTTATTATTTTGATTCTACAGTTTTGAGGAAAATGTGAAAAATAGACTACAAAAAAGCTATGACATAACAAAAGTGATAATCTAACAATAATATTCTGCATAAATCCCCAATCTTTATTCCTATTTAGCAATACTTAGAAAGAAATTCAATGGCTAAAGGGGTAATTTAGCTATTGAATTAATTATTAAATTAATTAATATTAATTATTAAAGAAGTAATTCTATGATAAAATGTTATTGACTCCACAATGATATAATTACAAGTGAAGATTTACGAAACACAAGGCAAATTTTGCATAGTTTTACAATCATTCACCAAAATTCAGCTATAGTTACATTCAAAAGAAAACATATTGTTCTAATATTATACTTTGTTTTCACTTGTTACTTATCTTCCCATTCATCAATAGGCTCAAGTGGGCACGAGTAATGTCTCCATTCATTGGGAATGAAGTTCATTATTGTTACCGCTTCACTATCACTATCTTCCCATTAATCATCTATTTGCTAAAGCGGGCACCAGTAATATCTCTATATGTCCTTTCTCAAGCTTATTAGAACCCAAAGGCATCTGCTTGCTCCAGGAACATAAAGAGCCTCAAACCATTATATTAGGTCACAGGAATGACCTAATATAAATGTTACTGGTATTTGGCATATCAAATACTACACGAGCAGCTTGCCAGGCTTGCCGCGGGTGGCATACTGTTGTAGTCACCTCTAAATTTACTGCTTATGGCATATCAAATACACCACGTGAGCTTTCCAGGCTCTGCTGTGGCTCTGGGTTCATCCCAGGGGGCCTCAAGTCTTTTTCTATGTCAGACCATCAACCATCCAGGGCCCATCGGGCAGAGACCTGGGTGTGGACAAGTTTGTCTCCTGTCTGCCACCTGCCTATGCAGCCGAGCACTGAAGCCACACCTGCAACATCTCGAGGGGTATGTTTTATTAAAAGTGAAATAAGTAAATAAAGCACAAAAATTACAAAAACTACCACTAAGATGAATTTATGATGTACAGAATAATAAGGAAAGAAAAGTGTCCATAGAAAGAGACATAAATCTCAGCTGTCTTTATGAAGGCTTTATAAATATATCTTGATTACAGATCTTTTTCCATGTCAGATGGGTCTCTTCTACATTCTACATGAGACAGGCAAATTAAGGTTATGTAATTTCTCCAGATACTACTCTCATGAAATGCAAGTATTAAGGACCACATTTATTTTGAAACATTTTATGTGATCCATCTGTAAAATATGTTTGATTTAGGCAAATTCCTTCTTCTGTGCAGACTCAGTGTTTTCCTTTCTCAAGATGGACTTGATCTAGAGGATCTCTAAAAACCAATCTAGGCTACAGAGATAGCTAGAAAAAGGACTAGTGAGTATGTGTGGCTTCCAAACTAAAAACTAAAATCAACCAAAGAACAAAAACTTCTAACTTTTTTAATGGTTCTTTCAAAAAAATCAATATTGGTTTATTGATTTTTTATTTTCCTATAAATGTGAAGGCTTGACGCTGGCTAAGCAAAAACAAGCAACAAGAAGACATGTCTTACAAAAAATAAAATCAGTAACCCCAAGCTAGATGCTTTAAAAATGTGTTCATCCCTTTGTCTGTACTTTGGGGCTAAGTTCTTTGAGAATAGAAAAATAAGATATCTAAGGACAAACCACAACTCTTGGAGAGAAGCAAGAGGACAGATAGATAGAAGGGCTGATGTGAATTTGGATAGTGGAGAAATAATTAAATTTGTATGGAAAGGGTCTGAAAAAATGTGAGATTTGTTGAGCTTTAAAATTTAAATTTAATAAAGTCTGCAAATATTTCCTTATGTCCAATAATGGCTTTGATATTTAAAGCAATGATTTAATAATTTAAATGTTCCTTTGGGGCTATCTCCTTAACCCTTGCCCCTGTATGAATCTCCTTAGATGAAATTCTAACACAATCAAACTGAGAGGAAGAGAAAAAATGGGACATATTTGCTGAGAATGAGAGCAGTGGGTTGTTAATAGAATTATGTTTAAGTTAATAGGTAATTTATGAATCAATATGTACCATAGTATTGCCTAGATTTATTGAGTATTGAAAGCTTAATATTTATTAAAAATGGAAATTCTTAACATTCTGTTGTATTCTTACCATAAAACCAAGAGTTGCACATGGCTAACCTGGGATTGACTGCTTCCAGCTATACATGAATGATCTATTTGTGAGCACAGAGCCAGGATTAAACAGAGTACTGCCAGGTGTTGGCCCCAAAAAAAACAAAAAAAAAAAACAAGATACATAGGAGATTATAGATGTGATTACTACCTGATTATGGCAATAGTTTTATTGTGCATGCATATCTTCAGTTCATCAGATTGCATAATGAACTCGGTCCAGCCTATTTGTTAACAATTTCACCTAAACAAAACGTTTTGAAGAAGATTGAAGCAAAATATTATAAAGCCACTTACAATAATTTAAATTATTTAAGTTAGAGACAAAACTATTATTGTAGAGGTGAAGGGACTGATGTTACTTTTAATCAGGCCTTATTATGAAATACTTCTACAACATTCAGGATCTACTCTCAATAAGGGATCTAATCTCATTAATAGCAAGACCCTGATATTACCATGGTTATGGACAATTAAGATATTTTAAAAATTCAAGGTCAGAATAAATTAGTAATTTGGTATACTTAACACATGAGCATTAAATTCACAGATAATAAGAGGAAATAAAGGTGAAAATAAGGGGCAGCTTATATGAGTTCATAAAAACATAATGTAGTAAACTACTAAACATTTCCCCTCATATATATATATATGTATGTATGTATGTATGTATCTATTATGCAGTTGTAAGAGGCTGAATGACTTCCGTAATTTGCAGTTGCAGCAATATATAACATAACATAGAGGAAGACGCCATTAAACAATATGACTAACATCACAGTAAAAATGATATAGTATGATTTTAGTGGCAATTGAGATTTCTAATTTTTTCAATGGCAAAGTGATGATGGAAGATAAAAGCAAAATCTAATTAAAAATTTTGTCACAGACATAGAAATGCATTTTCTGATTTTGCTCATTATTTAATCAAACTCAATACAATAGCTGTTCTGCTTTGGAAATCAATCTAATTTTGTGAATATTCATTTTATTTCTGCATAGACATTCTACATTAGCCTCATATTATAAACTCGAGCATATTAAAAGAGTATGTATAAGTTTCTATTGTTTGTGGTAAATTTTGCTGAAATTTTTATTGAGAAATAACTCATAACGTTATTTTACATGCATACCTAGATTAAAGTATATCCATGAATTTACAAAAGAATAATCACTAGCACTTCTCCAAGAAAGTATTCAGTTTTCCATATATAGTTCTTAAGGTAAATCATATTTAAGCATCTGAATCTATAGAGTGTAAATACAAATGCTGTAGAAGTTTAGAGAATTCACATGTGGATATACTTATATAACAAATACATGTTACTTTTTATTTTAGAGATTATTTTAACAGGGCTGGAGCGATAGCCCAGAGGATAGGCGTTTGCTTTGCGCGCAGCCGGCCTGTGCCGCCAGGTTCGATCCCCGATATCCCATATGGTCCCCCGAGGCACCACCAGGAGTAATTCCTGAGTGATCCAGGAGTAACTCTGAGCATCGCTGGGTGTGACCCAAAAAAAAAAAAAAAAAAATATTATTTTAATAACTTCTAGTTCCTTAGTTACTAATATTTTGTCATACATAAAGTAGAACTCTATTAGCATTTTATACTATTTTAATAATTTATTTCATTTCACTTTTTAAAATTGACTTTTTATTAAAAACACTGTGGTTACAAAGTTGTTTCAAGCATTCTGTGATATGACACCCCCTTCTCTTTGCCAATATCTTCAGTTTCTCTCCCAAACCCAATCTGCCCCCTTAAAAATATAGCAATTTTATTTTGTATTGCTTATTTCAACAAAACTTTAAGAAATGACAAATAGAATAATACGAAAAAATGAAGCAGGAAGAGCAAATTCTGATTACCATATGATTTTGACCCCTGTAAATAAGAAAATTAAAACCATTTCAAACAGCATAAAAAGAAAATGCCTTTCTACATATATACATTTTCTACGCTAGGATATAAAGTATATTACAGTAAATTTTATACTAGGCTCTTATGTGATAATATCTAACCTATTATTACTAACGGCTTTAAAGCAATTCTGTGTTAATATATTATGCAGATTACATGATTAGGTAAGATCCACACATGCCCTACACTTTATATAGAGACTGTGGTTTACGAAGTTATTCATGATGTGATTATAACATGCAATATTCTAGCACCAATCCCACTGCATTACTCCTACCCTCCACATTGTCTCCAATTTTCTGAACCATCCTTTAAACACTCCCCTCATTTCAGGCCCTTAATAATTTATTTCATGTGGGGTGGATTTCTGACAGTTTATCAGAGCCCTACCCAAGAATGAAGCCAATCTCAAACGCAGGTGCACAGGTCTTGGAAGCTAAAGTCATGGTGTGCTTCTGTGGAGATGGAGCTTGGCTCCTCCCCCACCACTGTCCATTCTGGAGGCCCAGTGGATCCACCCACAAACTGTTCCGGCTGGTGACTGTGATCCAGAGACACTGACACACTGTACAAGCTGTTACCAGCAATTTCCATGGCACACGGCCATGTTGTGGCAGCTCAGTAGATGAAATTAGTAGGAACTCAAGCACATTCCAGAAATTCAAATGGTTAATGAAGAACAGAAATAGACTCATATTAGTCATAAACCTAAACCCCCCAACCTCAAAACTAAACCCCATCCTGGACCATTTCATGAACACCACTGCCCTCTTCCAGTATTAATGGACATGAAGACCTATCATATTACAAAGTACTCTATCCACTGAGGAGGAGAAAAGTAAGGAGATGAGAATGCTTGTAGACTGACAGTAGACTGGGCCTCCTGGGATAAATCCAATGCAATGGCAGAGCTTGGCAAGCTACCAATAGTGTATTCGATATGCCAGAAACAATAACAATAATGGATCTCTTTTCTCAACGAATGGGACGTTAATGGTGCCCACTCAAGCAAATCGATGAAAATGGGAAGACAAGTTATCACTGTACCACCAGATCACTATCTTCCCGTTCATCATCAATTTGCTACGGGCACCAGTAATATCTCCATATGACCTGTCTCATGCAAAGTAGAGCCCAAGGGTACCTGCTTGATCCAGGAACATAAAGAGCCTCAAACCATTCCATCAGGTCATGGGAATGAGGTCTATAATTGTTACTGGTATTCAGCATATCAAATACGAAACAGGTAGCTTGCCAGGCTCTGCCGTGCAGGTAGCATACTCTACCTGCATACAAAGCAAGCAATTTTGTATTGCTTGTTTGAGTAAAGCCTATCTCTCCCCATTGTGGTTCATCAGTAAATGCATAAGATGTGAGGTTACTACTGAGAGTATACCACCCGCACAGCAGACCCTGGCAAGCTACCCATGTTGTATTTGATATGAAAAAAACAAGTAACAATTATAGACCCCATTCTTACACCTGAAGGAATGGTCTGAGGCTCTTCGTGTTCCATGAGCAAGCAGATGCCCTTGGCCTACACTAGCATGCAACAGGACAGTAACCCGATGTTTCTGGTGCCTGCTCAAGCAAATTCATGAACAACAGGAAGACAAGTGATACAAGTGAAGTGATTGCTTGTTACCAATAATTTGCTAACAAAACATTTTTAAAAAGCTTCCTTAAAATAAAATTGGTGCAAGAGGAATAGATATTGGGAAATACTAGTACTGAGATGGTTTTTAAAGCCATAATTTGTTAGCTGAGTAGAAATGAACTAGCCTAATTACTAAGTCCTAAACTACCCTAGCATTTATGTTAGTATGGTAAACATGGAGCAGAATATGCACCCAATAAAGTAAATTTGGAGAAGTAGAAAAGAAGTATAACTTGAATGTAAGGGTCCTAGAATTCAAGGAAAAGTAGTCCCTTGTGTATATAATGCAGATACATACACACACATGCACACACAAATAAGGGTAGTTGTGTTTAAAAACGATTCATAAAAGACAATTAGCAACATTTTAAACCAAAGATTCTGAGAAAGAGAGAGAAAGAAAGCAAGAAAGAAAGAAAGCAAGAAAGAAAGAAAAGTAAGAAAGAAAGAAAGAAAGAAAGAAAGAAAGAAAGAAAGAAAGAAAGAAAGAAAGAAAGAAAAGAAAGAAAGAAAGAAAGAAAGAAAGAAAGAAAGAAAAGAAAGAAAGAAAGAAAAGAAAGAAGAAAGAAGGAAAGAAGGAAAGAAGGAAGGAAGGAAGGAAGGAAGGAAGGAAGGAAGGAAGGAAGAAGGAAGGAAGAAGAAGGAAGGAAGGAAGGGAAGGAAGGAAAGAAGGAAGGAAGGAAGGAAGGAAGGAAGGAAGGAAGGAAGGAAGGAAAGAAAGAAAGAAAGAAAGAAAGAAAGAAAGAAAGAAAGAAAGAAAGAAAGAAAGAAAGAAAGAAAAAGAAAGAAAGAAAGAAAGAAAGAAAGAAAAGAAAAGAAAGAAAGAAAGAAAGAAAGAAAGAAAGAAAGAAGGAAATTAGGGGAAGGAGGGAGGGAGGAACGAAGGAACAAAGAAAGAAAAGAAAGTGTATATGTGTGTATTTGTATCTGAGTATATATGCACTATATATAGTACATATGCTATATATATAAATGTTTGTATTTAAGCTCAATAAAACTACAAACTAGAAATAATTTTCCATAGCTAAGTGAAATAACTCAGACATAAAAAGTACACATGGTAGATAATCTCACTTATATGTGGTCTAAAAAAATTGGGGCTGGGGACAAGCAGAGTTGGTAGGGCTCTTGCCTTCCATCCAGTCAACCTGAGTACAATCTTCTTACCCATAATATCCCCTGAGCACCTCCATTAATGATCTTCATTTGCAAAGTCAGTAATAAGCTAAATAAGGGGGGCAAATATAGCCAAGTATTCTTGCAAAACCTTACAAAATACAAAAGCAAGGAAGTAGACTACATCTATTAAAATATTCTTTAATTCTGACCCAAAATTGAGATTACCAAGGATTATTTATGGACAAGTGAGAAGACTGATAAGTCTTCATATAGTGATTGAAAAATATTGTTTGACACATTGGTGGTGGATTTAGAGTGGTAACATTATAGTCATGAAGTGTATATACATATGTAAAAGTGTGTATCCCACATATCACCTGTCATTTGTCTCCCCATTGTTCATTGATTTGCTGGAGCAGGCACCAGTAATGACTCCATTAGTTGGGAATAAGGTCTATTATTGTTACT